>JAHWFP010228079.1:1067-15544 GCA_023313725.1 Lithobius niger
CCCCCCCCCAAAAAAAAAGTGTTTATATCTACTGTGCCACGTACTAACCAGACGTAGGCCTGCCAAAAATAAACAACAAAAATATTCTAAAGAAAAAAAAATTTAGAGGTTCAATAATTTTAATGCTTGGCAGAGAGAAATTTAAAGTATTCTGGCCCTTTTCTTATATGATACCTTTGTATTCTAAAAATGCAACATATTTCGCATTTAAATTTGTAACTTGGCTAATTTTTAATCTGAATACAAAGCTTTTCTAGCAACATTTTCCCTCTAGAGAAGAGCTCTCTTCTGTACTTGTGTACGTTATCGTTGGTGCAGCCCAGGATTATCACTAGATGGCGTTAGTAGACAGCTGGCGTTACGCCCGCTTACAGGCGTGTCGCACCCTAGCATTGTCGGAGATTGGTCGTTTCGCATCTCTATAAGTCTAGTATCTCTGACGAAACGACTCTGCTTACATGTGAACTTGTCGCGACCTTTTTTTTTTTTTTTTAGCAAAGACGCAACATGTGCACGAAGAATTAATGAATCTGGCATTTGCGTAGCGGCAACGTTCCTTAAAGGAGAATTCCAGTGGTTTATACTTACGAAATAAGCCTCTAGGGCATCGTACACAAACATCAGACATACAAAAAATGGCAAACTAAGTTTTAGTATGTCCAAATATTAATTTTCTAAAACCTGTTTCTTTTGATTCGAAGAGCAGCGCCTTTTTTATTGCATTTTAAATCCAGTTGTTGATAGTAGGCGACGAGAACTACGGCGAAGGTTACGGAAGCAGTAAACGGCAAGTTAGCCAGAGCGCCACGACCGGTAGCGAGACAACGCGAGAACCTCCACTTCCCGTTCATTCAGTTTCGGTTTTCGCTAAAATTAAACAAACAAATGCGATGCTGTGTGCCACAAGGATAAGCAAATCTACGTCGTTTTATGTACTACCTAGTAATACTAAAAAACTCTCTGAGTGTAGAAGTAGCCAATTTAGGATAGAATGACGCAGAAAAGGAGTAAACGTGTTCGGCACATTTTGCGGAGATTATAACGTTGGAGTCGTGAGAAGAACGCTAAGAGCCAATGCATTCCCCGAACCACATAATTAGATTAATTAAGTTAAATATTATTTATAATTTTTTTAAATTCTAAACAAAAACTCACAGCTTAAAAGAAAACTTAAGTACAAAAACTCACACAGAAATGAACTTGAATAAAAAACATTGCGTTTTAAGCATGCTAAAACTTCTTCATTGGTTATTGGACTTTACAAAAATGTACAATACTAAAATGACTACTCTATTAGTGCTAGTACGACATTAAGCTGTACTTGCGTTCACATTAACATGGTTTTTCGACCAGCATCCGATAAGGCGATACCCAAAGAACGCTGATCGAAAAACCATAACAGTAATAACGCAGAGTGAGTTATTCATCTCAGGTTTACCATCCCTGCGCATGCTTTTTTTTTCAGTCTCCGCAAATAAATGTTAAACAGATAAATCAGTGATTTAAAAAATAATGTTCGATCGTTAAAATTTTCGTTCAATCATAATGAAAAATGTATCGTTTTTTCACCAATAAAGGTCACTAGCAGAGTTGAATTATGCCCACTTAGGGAAGAGTCCATATGTACGAAGTCATGGGAAGCCGGCTGAATCATCGAGAGGGGGGGGGGGGGCACACATTTTGCATTCAAGGTAGTTGGATCGTGGGGAGTCAAGTGTTTTTTTTGTATCAAACTGATTGCTGACATGTTACCCACGAAACAAGGCCCAACGTGGTACAGTTGAACATTTTTCTTTCTAGCAGTAAATGACAGAATAGGAAGTGGGTTTGGGCAAGGGAGTGAGCGGGAGGGTTAAAAACTTTTGACGTTTATAAGAGTGGAAATTATAGTAAATTTGTAGTTCTAAAATTTTTTTCCCCCCCCCCCCCCCCTCCTGCGGATAAATATTGATTCATCTCTTAGGCCGACACTAATGTTTTTTTTAAATACCCTTTATTTCTGTTTTGTTGCACATTTAGGAATTATAGGAGACGCTGACAGATTGTTTTACTTATATTTTTTGGTATAATTACTGGTCTTCAGTAAGTCGGTATACTAGCATCCAACAGTAGTCATGATTCTAGTTTAAAACAATAGAGGTTCGGCATTAATGTTGATTTCAACTACTATTGGTAGGTCCGATGTTTAAATATATGCTGATTGCGAAGTACTTTCAAGTAGATTGATACTAAACCACCAAGAATTCATTACTGTTGTCCCTGATGGGGCCCATCATGGATTAGCCCCCCCCCCTACACACACACACCCCTATGTACAGTTCCTATACTCTTACAGTTCCTACGTAAGAAACTGTGCAGGAACTATGAAGCATTTTCTTTGCAAAAGATTAAATTCTCACAGATCCAACCGTAAGTACAATGACAAAACTAATTCCCTAGTGCAGCATAAGATAGCGACAGGGCACTCCCCAGACCTTCCAAACACCCGCGTGTTGATTCATGAAAAAAAATTATAGGTCCAGAATTAATTTAGAAACTATTAGCATCCTAGCTCAACGGCTCCCCGTTCATAATCACATAATGCCCATTAATATTCAAATAGCGGAGTACATTTCGACTCTACACAAACTTGGAATTAAAGATTTTTCCCGCTAGGGGTGAGGGGTATATAAACCACCTGCTTCCCTCACTATCCACAGCCGACTTTGGCAGGTAGACTGTGGGTCTCCTTATTGCCCGGTTTTCTAACTGGTCTTAGGTCCTTCTGGTGCTTAGTGTTTTCGTTAGTGTTGGTTGGATTTTATTTCTTGTGTATTTTTAATATGACTTGAGTGTCCACTCCAAAAAAATTTTATTTTTTATTTTAATTTTACGCTTGATAAAGGGTCGCATTCAGACCCGAAACGTTGCGTTAATATTGTAAACATGTTGCACCTTACAGGCATTTATTCATTTAAATCATATTTCGGTGATTTTATCCATCAGTAAATAGATAAATTGAACACCCCACACCCCACAAATAAAGTAATCTGCCCCTTACGAAAGCAATCAAGTTTGGTAGGAGTACAACCGTTTCGCCATATCCCATTTCGCTGAAAATTAAGCCCCGATTCAAATTCAACAAACGCGGAATTCTCGTTTCACCGAATTCCCGTTTCGCAAAGTAAAATATTCTTTCAAAGTTTAACATTGAAGAAATTAAAGATGCTTTCCTAATTTGAAGGAATTTGTGATTAGTTGTGGTATCTTCAGCCACAGCGATTGCGGCAGGTTAGCTAATTTTATATAGCTAAAAAATATATATAACTATATATATTCGGAAACACGAAATATCCTTTCGCGAATTTTTAATCATGACTTTATTTTTGGAGAAAAAAGAAAAATTTTTTCGACGAAAAAAGTAAAATTTTCAGCGAAATAGGTATACACCTACCAAACATTATTGCTTTCGTAGGGGGCAGACTACAACTTTTTATGGTGGGGTAGGCTTTAAATTTATTTAATAGGCAGTGGCGAAGGGAAGACCATTTTGTCGTAACCTGTCTCAAAAACCATAGCAATGAGGTGAGCGCCACACACCGGTTGAGACACTGTCGCGAGACATATTTAGGGCTCTCACGACAACAAACGAAGCTCCGTCTAGTTACGACTGGAGGGTCTCTCCACCAGATGCGACGTTTTGTCTCGCAAGGTTTCCTCGCGATACATTTGTCTAACTTGGTGTGCGGCACCCTCACTTTATTTTTCTAGCTGCATGTTTGTCTGGTGGTGCAGCACACCGTACAACTACACTTTTCATTAGGATTGAATGAAACTGTTAACGAGCGGTCGAATTTTTTATTTTTTATTTTGGTTTCTTTTGTAACATTTTCGCAGAGACTGAAAAAAAAGGTACGCGCAGGAATACTACACCTTGGACGAATAACTCACTGTGTTACTAAACTCAGTATTCTCCGGCCTTACGCACTACTGTGTCTGCAAGTACCCCAATGGAGTAGGCATTTTTCATTGTACGTTTTTTTGTTAGTATATTAAACAATTAAAAAGATTAAGCATGGTTAAAACACTGGAGGGGGAGGGTCGGGTCAAGTATTAATTTCCGTGTGAGCATTGCAGTAAGTTTGCTTTTGAGCCATTAGATTTTATTTAAAATAAAATAAAAAAAATAAATAATATTTAACTTAACTAAGGGACTGGTCATTATTTATGGCCGGGGGGGGGGGGAGGAATAAAAATGTGACCCCCCAAATTTTTTCGATGATCCCACCCCCCGGCCGAGACTTGGAAAAAAACTTGGTTCCCCCCCCCCCAAAAAAAAAAGTGCTATTGAGACTGTCTGCAGATAATTTACTGTAGCCAAGTTAGTGCTGTAGACAAATTAAGTAAGTAGCTCTCCACACTGACAGTTACCATTAGTTGTAAGGTAACGAGAAGACACGATGGGTTAAAGATATTCAGATATTCTATGAAATGTTTCTTACATCCATCTCTTGTCGAGATTCACATAATAAGTTTATGCCCACTTCCGTAACATAAGCAGCACCTGAGAAACAGAAGCCAAGGCACTAAATGCCAAGGCTTTTCTACAAAGTTTTTTATAGAAACTATGCTTGCAGTACTGGTACTAATAGCTTTAAAACCTTGTAAAATATTCACATTATGAGGGGGGGGGGGGGGCAGAAGTTATGCCCCAGAAACGTGCCCCCAGAAGCTGAGGCATTTTCAGAAATTTTGACTGCTGAAAATGCAATTTTTGGGGTCCAAAAATGACTTTTTCAGTGGTTTTTGATTCCCCCCCCCTGACAGCACTTGAAAAATTTATGATCCCCCCTTGAGAGGTTCAAAAAATTCATGACTCCCTAACCCCCCCCCAAGTGATAAATATTGACCGATCCCTAATCTAACCTATTTAGCCATCGAAAATTAACCTGGTTAGATCAAGCAAAAGTAACTCTGGTTTCTTCTACACGTCCTGAATTAGTATCAATTTTTTTTTTAACAAAAACCGTCACTAGAAGTATTTGTCATCGTGTCGGCTCTCATTCACGTGACAGCAATAAACAACAAGACAGTATTATTTTGAAGAGCAAGCACGAGTTGATTTACGTAGCCTACTTCTGTTAAGATACGTTTGTTCGGTTGTTTAGTTTACTGCCTGAAGCGTAATTTGAGTGCTATATGTACAGGCAATCGTCTAAAATTAAGCTAGATCAGAGGATTATTTATGATGCGATGTGTCGCACGCCCTACGTAATTAGTCCATGCAACAGCGTGTTCCTTCGCAACCTGAAGAAGTCCATTTCAAAGGCCCCCCTGGTGTGGTTCGGTGACTGCATTGGTTTGTAGCGTTCTTCTCACAACTCCATCGTTATAATCTCCGCTGCTCCATAAAATGTGCCGAACACGTTTACTCCTTTTCTGCATCATTATATCCTAAATTGGCTACTTCTACACTCTGAGAGTTTTTTAGTTTGACTAGGTAGTACATATAACGGCGTAGATTAATTTGCTTATCGTTGTGGCACACAGCAACGCATTTGTTTGTTTAATTTTAGCGAAAACCGAAACCGAATGAACGGGAAGTGGAGGTTCTCGCGTTGTCTCGCTGCTGGTCGTGGCGCATGCGCTCTGGCTAACTTGCCGTTAACTGCTTCCGTAACCTTCGCCGTAGTTCTAGACCTGTGCGCAGCTTGATTTAGGGCGGCGGCTGCGTACCTCCTAAAAAACGTCGGCGGTGGCGGCACGCCGTGTCGTGCCGGAAATTATTTACCAGCAGCGGCGTTGTGAAGTAAGTTCGGTGTGCGGCGGCATATGGCAGCGTTTCATACATTTTTTCTCTACTGAGTCGAAAATTGTATCGCAATAAAATGCTATTTTATAAACAATCAAGTCGTAAAGGAGGAAGGGGAAGTAGCGGGAGGGGTGGGGGTGGGGTGGAGGGGTTGTTTTCAGATAAAAAAAATTATAATTGGTGCGATAATTTAAGAACAAATCTGAAGATCTACAAAGACATTTTTTTGTATTACGACAGCGGTATTGAATTATAAAATATGTAACCTACTACTGATACTGTTCAAGTGTGCATATAGCAATTTCCCAAGAATTTTCTTACTTCTGAACATTTTTTTTACATGCTGCATAATTGTTGTGAATGCATACAATAAGTTTTTTTACGGCAACAGAAGATTATTTGGCTGTGACCATGGCCGGAATGGAGTAGTAAAGGCCCATCGGCCCAAAATAGTTGAATGAACCCATATGAAAGGGGGAGGGAAGGAGTTTAGAAAATTTTGAAAATAAACCCTCAAAATGGTGTAAAATACTTAAGTTTTAGTAATACTGGAGCATTCGTTTTTTCATCAAAATGATAGCTTAGTGAAGGAAAAAACGAATAAAGTTTCTATATGTCTTTTAATATAACAAACAAAAAAAAACACTGAGAAAATATTTGAAACTCCAAAAAGTACTTAAAAATACTAAAACACACTGAAAAACCTATTTTCATTTCCTGAAAATAGATGTAAATAAATGTAACATCAGTCACGATTTGTTTGAAAATTGTTTCTGTTTTCCCATCGTTAGGATACTGTAATATGTTTCAGCCAAAAATGTGTTAATTTAAATATTTTCGACCAGCCTAACTCCTACAAATTGACTACCCTTCTCAGTATTTCTTTCCATGACTAAAAATAATAAATGCTTAAACCAGGAGCTTATAGAAAACTAAAGTTGTTTTCTATAGGCTCCTGCTTAAACTTATTGAAGTTAACTTAACGATTAACGACAGTATTAAGTATGTTGGCTAAATTCAGTGTTACATTACTTTAAAGAACAGCCTAATTCCAAGCCTTACTTGTGGACATCTGAAACCAAGACTACCTTCCACCAATAACGGGCATCAATAAAAAAAAAAACATGCAAACGACTGCAGCCCTGATAAGAGGACCTAATATAAAACCCCTTTTGCGTGCCTTTCGGTTGGGTGGAAAAAGGGTTGTGGGAGGGGAGCGGAGGTGAGTAGCTGTTGACACAGAGGGAGAGGGGGCCTCATTCGGCCCTGGCTGTGACAGTCAAGCACCTGACGCAAAACTTGTCATGAAGGAATACTCGTGGCTGGAATGCTATAAAAACAAACCGACCGACGGCTGGTAATCGTGGCGGATCGGAAGCAGGAGATTGTTAAAAGTGTAAAACTTTTACACCTCCAATCTCATTGCACGAATATAAAAACTAAGTAGCACACTCTGACGAAAGTATTTGTTTTAAGTGTCGTTCTTCCTGTTCAAGGATCTTCTTTTTCTTCCCTTTTTTTGTTTTTAGGTTCCTCAGATCGGGAAGATATCGTTAAAAAGTTAAACTGAAATTTTGAATTAAAATACAAAGCTACCAGCGGCGCACCGAAAAATTAACGGCGGCGGGCAGCAGCGGCGTGCCGAAAATTTTTTTTATCGGCAACGGCGTGCGGAATTTTGGAAAAATCGTCGGCGGCGGCGGCGTGGCGCGGCGGCGCACGGGTCTACGTAGTTCTCGTCGCCTGCCGCAAGGTCGAGCGGAACAATTGTATTAGGAAAGGTTGGTCATTCCCGAGCTCATTGTCTTTTTTCCCGCCACATGACGTCACTGGAGCTTGTGAGAGTTACACGAATTCATTGAGTTGCATTGCGCAATGTATTAAGTTTACCTACCATGATGCTAAACAGTATTGTTTTTGTGGGGCCCTGAAGATAAAGTTATGTCGTTTCTCAAAGAAACGTTTCTTAAGAAACACGTGTTTCCCAGCATGTTATAGCCAACAACATTATTAACACGAATAATTAAAATTCCAGCCGAACCATTGTTTAATTAACAGGTGACCTCAACGATCACAGCCTTTATTTTTTTCTGTATTACTGCCACATCTATCACAAAAGACCTCTCATCGTCGTACAGATAACCCAGTTTGGTATTAGCGCTGAGTTCGTGCTCCCTAAAATCACACAACCTCCCTGAACTTCTCTACTGGCCTAAAAAATGAAAGCGGGGGGGGGGGGGGGGGGCAGGAAAGCCGTACAAATCCTTGAAATAACTTTTTTTTCGCTATTTTCTAACTTTTTTTTATGAAGCCATAGATTACACACAGCAAGCAGTGGTGTAGTCGTGCAAGAGCACACAGGAGCGGCGCTCCCACACTTTTTTTCTGCTGGGTCGGCCTCCGCAATTTCTTCTCAACAGAGGCACGTTCGTATTTTTATTTCAGCGCCACAACAGCTGTATTATTGTTGGAACCACTGCTAGTCTTCAACAATTCATGAGGACATGCACTCTAAAAAAAAGTGTTAAGTTATCGTGAATATTAAGCATTGCTATTTAGGAGCCCCGCAACCCCCCCCCCCCCCCCCGGGCCCTCAATTCCTCTGGGCCATGTTCGCCAAGTTCGCCACTACAGCTCCTCCACTTTTTTTTGCCTGTACTTCACTGACAGCAAGACAAATAATTGTACACTAAAATGAAGTGGTCATACGTTTTTCAGCAGGGGGCATAAGGGGGGGGACGCAAAATTTACCCCTCCCCAGAGAAAATATTGATTTACAACACTGAAAAACGTTTCCAATTGCCAAGAAAAACTTGGGGGTGGGGGGGGGGGGGTTAGTGGGCAGACAGGCAGAACTGAAAAAAAGTTAAAAGAAAGAGGTAAAATGCTAATGAATGGTCTTGTTGTTGGCGGGGTGGGAGGGACAACCGAAGAGAGGACCTTCTGGACTTTGGGGGAGCTAGTAAATTTATAACGTCACACACCAAACGAGGTGGAAGGCAACAAATAATGTAGCTGTCAGACTAATTTGCAACCAATTCGTAACCCCCGTTTCACTCGGTAATGGGGTGGGGGGGGGGAGTGTTAAATGGAAATAAACGTCTTTATTGTTTCTGTTAAAAAGGGGAGAAAATACTTATTGTTAAGCTCTGGCATACACTACGTTTAAAAGCCTGGAAAGGAAATTGTGTATGTAGTTAAATCGTGTGTTCAAGTTTTAACGAGATACACAATAATAATCCTTTGGCTTAGCAGCGCTTGGACTTATGTAAACAACGCAAACAGGATAGGAGTTATATGATGACGAATTAACAACTTTATTAGGAAACCAAATAACAAAGAACATAATGCAATGCAGCGGCTATGCCTTGATCAAACAAGTCGCTGAAGTAACCAAGCATTTTATGGCTAAAACACCGGCCAATTACGTACTCAAAATTCCGGTTGGCGGTGGTCGTCTGTTGAACTGGTACCGAAGCAGTGTTTGGTGTATAACAACTGCCGGTAAACCAGTAGGCCTACAGCTTGAACTGACTTGTCCTCGTAAATAATAAACAACCGTAAGCATCGAAAGATACAGTACTGGCGCAGACGTTGAGTCCAAACAAGAACTATTGAGACGGTTCACGCTATTATCAGCCGCCGGGGTCGAGCATAGAAGCCGTACTTTCTCGTTACCTTCGTTACCATTTTGAGCTAGTGTTTGCCGTCCGGCATCTAGTGCTCATTTTCAGTTATATTGGCGATTGGAATTCGGTACCTTAAGTACCGAATATCCACCCAAAACCAAAACTGGTAGAAAAACCCGCCAAATTTCTAAAAACGCGATTGTTTTTGAAGGTAGTGATATCATTCAGCCAAGGAAAGGCCGCATCCTATTAGCCAAGTTAATCGCACCGACTAATAATTCGAAAGTTACAGGAAAAACTTGAAGATTGCTACTCGCTGTAGCAATCTTCAAGTTTTCATTTAACGTTCAAAGTATTATTGGGTACGATTAACTTTGCTAATAGAATTGACCTTGGCGGCCTTTCCTTGGTTGAATGAAATCACTACCTTCAAATGTCGATCTCTTTGGAAGCTTGGCGGGTTTTTCTACCAATTTTGGTTTTGGGTGGATATTACAACTTTCATATAGGACTGTGAACGTACACAAGGGTACACAGTGTTATCTTCATCTGTACCTTTTTTCTAGAGGAATTTTATTTCTATAAATTTTCACGTTTCTAATTTTCAAATTTACCATTACAAATTAGCCATTAGATTAGCCAAATTGCCACGGCTTAGTTTATTGTATGACCACTCTTCACTTGTTTAAGTTGCTTCAATCACATTTTGGCACACACTGGCTGTCAATCGCATCCCCTTCAGTTGTTTTGTTAACCCTTTGAACCCTTTTTTTTCCCCCTTAACTTTTCAAGATTTCATTGACATTAATGCAGAAACCTCCGAAGGTCGCTGTTATTAAAACAGCAGAACGTGAAGCATTTTATTTTTGGGTTATTAACAAAAAACCCCTTAGCTCGTGGATGCTCGTATTGTTGCATAACCATCATCTAACGTGCATCCCTTTATTCTTATGCAATTCACGGCAACGTTAATGTTTCCTTATTTTGTCTTTCGTTACAATTCAGTTTTTAGTTCGTGCAGGCTTTTACAATAAATCTAAACACCAGTGTTGATTGTTCAAGACATTGTTTACTTGAAATCTTTGGTTGCAACTTGGAAAAGAAACGAAATTTAATTTCGCTGGTGGCGAATTTAAAAACCCTCCCATGCACTTGTCCTGACCCCTACAACTCTCAAACCAATAAAAGGACCATGCTCAGATCACCACGCACCCGTGTGCCAAAATTCAGCTACGTAGGCCTTTTCAATTTTGTGCTAACCATGAGCAAAGATTCTATGGGATTTAACATTGGAAAAATCTTATTAGCTAGCCAGCTAGCTAGACAGTAACATAAAAACAACAATATTGACGCATCTTTTTCTCTATGATTGGTGGACACTCATCCTTTAAATTTTATTTTTTCTTAATCTCTGACCCTTTTCCTTACATTTTTCACAATTTGAAACATTTCTGTCGTATTGGGATTTATCCTCAACATGCAAAAATATGCTTTCAGTTGCTTACAGGTAACCGACACATGCCTGCTAGTGAGCCGCCTTTTTATCATAAACAATCGATTTTTTAACAATAGGATATCTACAATGGGATGATCTACTGTTACTTGGCGGCGACTCACTAGTGTTGAGTAGCGTTGAGCATTACCCGTTTTCCGAGTGCTTAGAGCTAACAATGTCGAGACGCGCAGCGTCGAGACATTGTTTGGATCTCAGCACGAGGAAAGCGGGTGATATCCTATTTATTACCAGATTTTTGCCTCTCAGTCCGACGATTGTTGGCTGCATTTGTTCGCTCTCGGTGATTGTGTGTGCTCGCGCTCGGTGATGATTGCAGGCGGCGCCATATTTCTTGTTCCTTTTTTAACTGCTTATCATACGTAATATCCCAAGAGCTAAGGAAATTATCGATAATTTTTTTCAACTCGAGTGTTTTGGCCCCTATAAACTCACGAGTGCTATTTAGGCAGACATTAATTTCACGAGTGCATAGCACGAGGGAAATTATCTGCCAATAAATAGCACGAGTGAGTTTAATGGGCCAAAACACGAGTGTTGAAAAAAATGTGATAATTTCCAATAGCCCGCAGGGTATTTAGTTAGAGAATTTCACGTCGTATTTCAGTATTCAGCACTCCAAATTTCGTATGCAACATTTAAAAATTTTATAAAAGTCACGCTGCTGTCCAAAAATCGTGGCTCCGATTGGCACTACAGCCACCAGGAATAAAATTGATATTCGCCGCCGCTGAAGAATTTTTCATTGGCGCACACCTCCAAATTTTACTTTAAACAATTCCGTAATAATAAATTAATAAATGCATACATAATTTTATTTTTTTCTAAAATTGCAAGAGTAAATAAAAAAAATCAAATACGGACTGTAGTGGAGCGTAATAAATTTCAAAATGGTGTTCAGTATTTGTTGCTAGGTTACGTTGACGTTAGGCCTAAAGATAGAGGCGGATTAACAGGTTTCGCCACCGGCTTCTACGTGTGATTGCAGGCGTTGCTAGGTTACGGAAGTGAACGACACAGTGCGTATTTCGAAAGAAAGGCTTTCCGGACTGTTACTGGTAGGAAAATACATACTTTTATTTGAAATGAATTCAACAAACGTATCGTAACGTGTCAACTGTGTAACGTTTGAAGCGAGTGACTGCCAAAATCCTATCAACTTCAGAAAGCGTTCGCCATGGTTTGCACGGTTTAGCATTACGCTGCGGCGACCAATGAAAGCTGCAGGATATTGCCTAACTGATTTAGTTTTAAATTTAGCCACTGAACATCGACTTACAGTGATAATCACGCAGTAGCTTTTGAAAGCTACTGCGTGATTATCACTGTAAGTCGGTTGTGATTGGGCGAATTTAGTACACGATCAAGGGAGCAAATTTCGGTCAGGGAAATTCTCCATGTAATGCATGAAGCAGTTATTGAAATACAGTTGGGGAGAAAAAGGAGCTTGCGTCGTGAGCTATTGTTAAATGACTTTTCGTCCCACTCCAGTCGTTTATTTGAACGGTTCATGCCTATCACCTTTGTCGTATGGCCGGAAATGACTGAAATATTAGTCGATTTTTCATGATTTCGATTAGAAGACGTGCCAGCAAATTGTAGGCGTTGTTATTGAACAGTTTATAGCTTAATCGTTTGCATATGAAGGGTTGTAGGTCCCTGACTAAAAATGTTTGCCAATTATGTTTCTGTACGAAAAAAAAAAGTTGTACTGGCTCAGCTTATTTCAGGTTTGACAACATGCACGGAAAACGGAATTCTATCTGTTGTTGGACTATTAGCCAATCACTGAAAAAAAAAATGGTGGCTGCTTTACGGTTCGCCGGAAAGGCTGCCTTTGGATTCTATGCGTATTGGCAATTCGTGTAGTTATGTGACTACTGCTAATCAGGTAATTATTGTATAATCGATTATTTAGTGTAACAGTTTGTTGTCTCCCCGGAGGGGCTCGTTTCATTGGCTCCTGGAATAATCAATTCGACAAACGTGTGAGACAACGGGTTAGTGCAGTCTAGGTGCGTAGCTAACGGTATAAAGGCAGAATTATAAATTCATTCCACGATCACTTTCGATAGTAAAATAAACAATAGAGGGAACAAGTTTACTTTGCGCGGCTTATGGGAAGAATAAGGGCTCCTCACCGATTGATCTCTCGTTGGGCTAGAATGACGAAAAATGATCAGCTGAACAACATTTTCGCATAAATATTTTGGGGCAAAGGCTTCGTTTGGCCGTCAGAAATTATTGAAAGCCGCACTCTTTGCGCTGACGGACGAGCGGCCGTTTTCTTCCCATGTTCTCAGCTGATATTTTTTCCCCCCGTAAACAGTTCCGAAAGGTGGATTGTTATTGTCAGTTTCGTGTGGTTTTGTTGTGATTGTCGGTTAGGTTAGGAACCGGCCTCGACATTTCACTTGAGGTAATGAACTGGTTGGGGTTTGGCGTTTCACTTGCCGGACTTTCGCCCAGTTTCATGCTTTCTGGAACGGCGCGGTGCTAACTTTAGACCTTCACCACGGCTAAACGGTGCGTTTGCCCCTAAAATGGAAGAGGAAAACATTACTCAGCAGGCAATTCTTAGTCCATTAAACAAATTGGAAAAGAGCCTGTATCTTCCCATGTTCCCTTTACCCACATGGCCCGAAATTCGAAAAGAGAGAAAAAAACCTACCTTTAATTTCCACGGAAAGCACTACAATTTGATCCCAAATTGCGGAAACTCGTTAAATCATCATTAACATACCCTAACCAATTAAAGGCCCCAGTATGAAATGCCAAACCCCAACCAGTTAACTACCTCAGTATGAAACGCAAAACCCCAAACTTACCTAACCTAATTTAGCTGACAATAACAACAAAACCACACGAAACTGACAATAACAGCCCGCCTACCGGAACCACCCAATAGAAAGCTTTGTCTTTTGTCTATGAAAGTAATAATGTTGCGATTTTTTGCATAAACAGTTTATGTATTTCTGTATGAAATTCTTGCACGAAACTGACAATAACAACACGCCTATCGGAACTGTTTCGAAAAAAAAATATTAGGTGACCTGCCTGCCCGGCGAGCGAAAGCACACACCGTATAGAAGTACGGATTGTGGCGCTGCAATTAAGTCGTTTTAACACATCTCCGCACTCTAAAACCAACTGTCCCTGTATTTAGGAAGGTGTTGAAGCCATTTGGAATCAATATCGTAAGGATATCAAGTATGTGCCTAATGTAAACTTTAGCCCAATAGAGAGCTGTCTTTCGTCTATGAAAAAAATAATGTTGCGATTTCATAATGGCATGCTTTCTTTGATAGCAAGTGTGTCACATTTTTTCATATTTTTGCATCTTTCATCTTTTTTCATATTTTTTCGTCTTTTTTTTTTGTGCAGCTTGGATCATCACAGAAACAAATTACATTATTTTGTTTCATTGGTGTCTAGACGGGATAAACGGATTTAAGGACAAATCCCCCACCCCAAGCTTTGCCAAAATATCAATATTTTTTTTTATTCATTTACATTTTGTTTTATAAATTTAAGTATTTTCGAC
>JAHWFP010228080.1:0-16094 GCA_023313725.1 Lithobius niger
GTAAAGCACAACAGCACTTAAACAGATACAATTTTCTCAATTGTACATTTGATTATTTCAATTAAAAATTATCCAAATTTTATGCGTGTACATTTTAACAAGTAAAACTTCAATCATACGGCACACTTGACGTTTTTGTTAGTAATCTGGTAAACTATAATTTACATCCTGAACTACTTTATATAATTATTTGATATTGGTGTACCGATACCATAATTCTGATTCCGGTTCCAATACCAATAAACCGGTACCGATTACCAAATGGCAGTGCACAGCAAATTGAAAAAAAATTAATAATAATGAATTAATTATGTTCATAGTGTCCAGGGTTCTGCTGTATCAAATTTTTACAATTTACATACATTTTTTTAACAAAAATTTTGACATATACAAATTTGTATAATTAAAATTAAAAATTTAATTAAATAAAAAAATTAGATTAAAATTTAAAAAAACAATTAAAATAATGTGTCACTTATTTTTTTTAGATGGTGTTTTTGCTTCCTGGATTAATGCCAAGCACTTTTTCTACTGGCTGTGCTTTCCGAATTTATCAGATTTAATTTAAAAAAAATTAAATTTAATTAAAAAAACTAGTTTAAAATAACTACAAAATTGAAACGATTTTTTTTTAGTTCTACTCTGGACCTGCATTTTTAAATAGGATTTTTGCTTCTTGGATTGGTCCAAGTCCATCAGTGAAGCTGATATGATTTAAAATTTTCTTTTCTGGATGTATTACATTTTATTTTTTTAAAACTTAAATTAAAATCAAAAAATTTAATAAAAATAACTGGCTAAGTAAGAGCATACTTGAAGATTTTTTGCAGCCCAGATGCCTAAGAGTTTTAGCAAAGCTTTGCATACTTGAAGATTTTTGCAGCCCGGAGTTAGTGCATGCACTGTTGACTCAATCAAACCAGGGCTATCTACAGTACTGGGCGGATCTTGGATGAAAAATAGCATACGCGACTGGGTTGGGCAATATGGCCGCCGAAAACACCACTTAAGCGATGATTCGTTATGTTGCCTCTTTCTGTCAACCGAGGGCGACACCGTCCGTACAACAATGCAACGTTTCTTCCCTTGCAACACTTTCTGGATACACGAATGTGTCGCTTTTTTTTTTTCAAGCGCAGAGAAATAGCTTAACTGTGGCTGAGTGATAGCTTAAAAACTATTTAAAAATACTTTAATACATAATAAAAATTTGTCACGCAAATCTACCTAAATTAAAATTATATTTTGAAAACCGCCACTAGATGCCAATAGATGTCGCGACTCTCCGTACAAAAATTCACCGATGCGATTTACCAATTCCCGAACAGACCTCAAGAAATGGGACGGTCGTGGCGTCCATTTTGTATACCCCCTCTAATTCATTGTAGATCGGGCCAGTTAGTTTACTGGACATGATCAAACACACGATTTAGAAAAGAAAATGGCGGTGCAGGATCGACCAGCTATGAATCGTTAAGCTATAGCTGCCCAAAATAGGAAACAACTTAATGTTAATAAAGTCCTGACATCATTGAACAAACAGGAATCAACTGTAACGTATTCTGCTTAGTATATTACCATCCTAGATGGTATTTTATGGTTATATGATGCAAACTACTCAACAAGTTGGTGTAAATAGGTAAGTGGCCCACTAAAAACGCGCGAAAATGTGTTATTCATCCAATCCAAGATTCTACTATCCAGCAGTTTTACGATGATTTAAGCTACTGAAATTAATTTTTTATTCCAAGACCTCTAAGAATTCATCTCAACTATCGCATACCCCTGGAAAAGTTAATGTAGATGACAATATCTAGTGATTTAGTGATCTCTGCCGATTTTTGAAAGGTAGTCAGTTATGGCCAACCAAGACAGCGGTTCCGGTACCAGTTCCGATACCATGGAACCGTACTCAGAATCGGTATCGGATTCGGTACACCACTATTATTTGACACACATTTTGAATTTGTATAACAAAGAACAAATAAAGCCAACGTTGCTACGGTACATACATACACATATTGTGTATACTACCAAACTACCAACGAATTTCAAAAGCAAGGCAGTATTAACTATTTTTGTCCGTGTTCGTATATGTCAAAACATTTGCCTTGCTGCTTTAAAAAAAAAGTGACACTGACAAGTTAGTCCTTAAAAAAAAGCATGTATGTCAAAATTCTGATCAATTTCTCGTCAATGAGAAATAAAAAAAAAAAGTTTTGAAAACATTCGGACTTAACGATTGTTGAATTAATTACTTAGCTAATCATTAATTCAAATTTTTTCTAAAAATAAATAAAAGAGTAAATAGAAATCCTGATGTTCTTGAGAAAGTCTGTGAACGTAGCCTAAAAATTAACACGAATTAACAAAATAAAAAAAAATGGGCTTAGGATTAATTGTGAAAGAACGATACCAGACGAACTAGAGAGAGAAAATTAAACACTAGGCCTAATTGAAAAATGATCATAAAATGCATCTTTACATAATCACAGCCAATTTGCAAGTTCGAGAAATTACGAACTACAGCCAAAGCCAACCACAGTCATAAAAAATATAAAAACAGATACTCTACAGAGTTTTTACCTGGCGTAATATTTAGTTGGTTGCATACATTTTACACAATATTAGTCAAAACAATTAGTCCAGGTAATTAGGGGTAAGAGCCAGTAAAAGCCGAGAGTAAAAAAAGTAAAGCTGCAGACAAAAAGCCAGGAAAAAACAGCCAAAGTGGAAAAAAGCTGCAGGCATAAAAGCTGCGAAGAAAATGCCATAGAAAAAAAACACGCTTCATGGTGAAACTCCTTTGCCTGCTTGGTGAAATTCAAGCCAAGGCATCCAACTTAACTAATAACGAAATTAAAACAAAAAAAAACAGCAAAACAATTTATTCAAGCTTTTTTCCTTCAGTTTTTTCCGATTTTTTTCCTTTCGTCGTTTTTTTCCATGCTTTTTTTACCTTGGCTTTTTCCTACGGCTATTTCCGCATATCATCCAAAGCAGATTTCCGGGAATCATCCACCCCCCCCCCCCTCCCCATGTATGCCACTGATTCTTTATAACCATAACTAATTAAAAATATGAAATGTAAAGAGAAAATTGGCACCAAAGCAATACAGAGGAGTGGAGTGCTGTATATATTTTTCGATAAGCTATACAATAACATAGATGCTAGACTCCATAGACTATACGAAAAGGGAAGGGGGGGGGGGCTGAAGCTAGATTTAAGAGGCGACCTCGACTCAAAACATCAAAAACCTGAGGGTTTATAAACACTTTCTTCAACTGCATCGTTTCTAGCAACGAACTTTATTTCTCATTAGCGCACATAGGCCTATAAAAAACCTCGCTATTTGCACCTCCGTATCTCCACGAAAAATAGACGGAATCGACCAAACTTTTCACGCCTCATAGTCCAACTCATTGACTTGAATTTTGCAGAAACAGAATGCAAATGTCCCGGAGGTAATGAGAAGTAAAAACCGATGGGTTACACCAAGATGCAGCTTGCATGATGTCAGAAATCGGTGTATTGCTATAGTGTGCCCAGGAAGTGGAGATAGCACGAAGTTCATGCGCTGTAACGCGAATTCCTTCTGATGAGCAGTTAATATCCAGGGCCTCATAAGCCTGTACGATGACAGTTTTGAGCCAGGTGGCAACCATGCGAGTGGAGGTTATGCCAGTTTTATTGTTGAAAAGAATGAACAGCTGGGTTCGGTCTTTTCGAATTGGTTTGGACCCCTTGAGGTAGAAGAGGATAGCTCGCAAAGGACATAAGGCTCTCTCTTGGTCGTTACCCAACATTTTATAGAGAGAGGGAATGATGAAAGGTTTAGTTAACTCGGTAGGTTTTTTTGTTTTTGCCCGAAAAGAAGCACATGGAGTCAGGGTAACACTGGTATAGTCGTCTACGAAGAAACAATCGGAGGCGGTGGCGAATAAAGCCTGAAGTTCCCCACAGCGAAGACAGGCAGCCAGGGCTACCAGCTACACAGTTTTCCCGGTGAGATGGCTAAGTTGAGAAGATCCCTTGGGCTCATAAGGAGGGGATAATACGGCGAATAGGACAATGGACAGGTCCCAGTCGGGAAACTGTCGGCGCAATCGTGGTCTAGCCATCTGAAAGGAATGGATTAGGGAGGAGATTCGGTAATCAGAAAGAAGCTCAGTCTTCCTTGCAGCCCTGAAAACAGCATTAAGGGCGGATCGGTAAGCTGCTCTTGAATAACGACGTTAGGAATCGGAGCAATTCATGCATAGGGGGATCGACAGGATTAACTTGTTCTTTGATACACCAACAAAGCCAGCATCGCCAGTGGCTGTCATAAATTTTGTTAGAGGTGTGGACGGCACGAGCGGCAACGCGAATGGCCTCATCTTCAAAAATGCCTGACGTTCAAAGGAGTTGGATGATAGTAGCCACCCATGAAGCCGAAGTACTTGAGGGTTCGGATGAGGGATCGATCCCATGGCCTGAGACAGTAGATTCGGTATTAATGGCAATGACCGAGGTAGGTCGATGAGGAGGTCCAGGAGTAACGGGAACCAGGCTGCTACTGGCCAGTCCGGGGCTATGAGTAGGAACCGGCCGTTGGAGTTAGCAATTTTGGGGAGCACTAGTGGCAATAGTCGTGGAGGAGGAAAAGTGTAGGCGAACAGGTGATTCCAATTGAGAGTGAGGGTGTCTACTGCCCATGCCTGGGGATCGGGAAGTGGACTGACAAAGAGGGGAGGTCTGGTAATGAGTCTGGTGGCGAATAGATCCAACATCGGGCGACCCCAGATGTTGAACAGGCTGGTGCAAATAGTCTGGTGAAGTGTCCATTCGCTGGCTGGCGGATCAGGTTGTGATAGGGAATCGGCAATCACGTTTAGGTTACCGAGAATGTGGAGTGGGAGCACACAGATTTGGTGCTGTATGCAAAATTGAAAGATTTTGGATATGAGGTTGATGGAGAGACAGGGATCGTGTCCCACCTCCTTTCCGTAGATATGCAACAGCGGTGGTGTTGTCGACGTGAACTTGGACTACATGGTTCATGACGTAGTGTTGAAAGTGTTGTAGGCCATTGAGAACTGCCACGTAACAACTTCAGGTGATTGATGTGATCGGTCGATTCGATTTCCCAAGTAAAAGATTAAATAAACCAGCTTGTGTATAAATGCTAGAACGCATTTAGGTTATAGTATTATTGCAGCCGCAGATAATAACAAGAGTGCAATCGAGTGTATTGAAGTTCAAAATAAAAACGTAGAGTACGGTCCTCAGATACATATATGTGGTTGAGTGCCAACTGACACCCCCTCCTACAACAACACTAAGCTAGTCAGCTTTATGCCTGAGAAAAAATAATTAAGTACAAATATATAAGTTTTGTTTTTCGGAAAATGACGATCGGCGATTTGCGTGTGGTGCGCTCAGTTTGGAACATTTTTGGAACAGTTTGGCTATTAAGGGTTGAAAACAGGGATCGTTTTTGTCCATTTTCCAGGGAGATACACAAAGTTGAAGATGAAGGCTTCGGGAGTTAGGCCTAGCGCTACCGAGCACTAAGAAAAAACAAGATGCACTAATACTGCATTAGTAATTCGACGTGTCGTATGGTAGAATAAAAAATATCTGTAATTGACGGATGAAGTTGGAACGGCTGACATACCAACAGGACACTACTAAAAAATCTAAATGCATGGTGTACTGAAGAATATCTACTATATTGCACATTATATTAAAAAAAATTGTCTCGTAACGTTTGCTACTACGATACGGCAAATGAGCCAGAATCTTGTATGCGACGATGCAATCACTGACCGGATAAGTTTTCATTGGACGCCGATATTGGCTTTCTTACAAAAAAAAAAAACTGAAAGCTTTGTTGTTTTACAGTTTCCCGTACCCGTTGTTCTAATTCATCAGACTTTTACATTTTTAAAATCTTCGAACACCTTATTTCATAAATTCAGCAGGTAATTTGGTGGGGGGAGTAGGAGAAATCATATTGCGCTGAGGGTATGTGAGGTTGACTACTTTAAATTTATTTACACTTTTTAGGTGTATTAACAAAAGTTAAAATATTCACACGAAGATTGTGACAAAGTCCACATTGAATATAACACTGTAATTTCATGTGGCCAATTTTTGTTAGGCTACTCAATACAAAGTACTTGTTTTACTAGTCTTCCTGTTACGGATTTTAAAACAATCTGAAAGTCAGAGGCCATTAGGAATATCCCGCCCTTCCCTCCCTCTGGCCAGTCCGCCACTGTGAATACAGGACATCATTCGCTTTGCTCACTCATTGGAAACAACACCACAAATACGTGTAATAAAATACTGTAATATATCGCACCCGAAAAGCAGCGAGGATGGCGCAGTAATTAACAGCAAAAGTCTTATACGAGCATCGCATTCATTGTACCGTCCAGATTCAATCATAGAAATTCGGTGTACCATCCAGATCACCGCAAAGGTAAGTGATGACTCACTTAGTGTTGTTCTGCGCCATACGGCAGGAGCCATCTCGGCGTACACGATAGCCTATAACCGACTGCAATGTTGAAGAGCTGACTTGCTGAAATACGCAGTTACACGCCGCAATTTTTCATATGATCGGCATTGAGCGCACACCTTTACGCTGAGGAAGTGCTGACGTCAGCCACTGATCGTGTACTATTTGACAACGGTTTTTCGCTCAGAGACCTTTTCAGAGGATAGCGAACTAAAACCGCCCTAACTAAATTAACTATAGCATAATGTGTGTACTGGCGCACTGCAAGTCACCCACCGGCATACTTGAATTTCGTCGGATCAGAATTGAACAAATGTGTCTGGTTTTTGAGGAGATGTCGCTGACGTAAATCGGCTCCCCCCGTTTTTTGGCCACAACCGCATTAATTCGACGTGTGACACATCGAATTAAAAATTGGTTCCCCGAGTTTTTGATGTTGTGCCGGGTATCCTAACCAATCAAGATTTTTGGCCCACAGCCTTTACACACTTTTTCGGACTCAAAATAGGGTTTTCATTCCAACAAATTAGAGTCTATTTTGATTGATTTTGGGCTTGGCCACCTTGCCCACCAATACAAAAAAAAAACAATCAAGTTATTGTTTGTGATAAAGTCTTTGAACCCAGCAAATTAAACGCTATTATTGAGCCAAACAGTCATCTAAAGTTCTTATATAAACTAAAGTACCGGGGTAACACTATCTAAATATTTATAGGATTTACTGTAATTCAGAGCTGGTCCTAGCTGGTAAAAAGAAAAATTGTGAAGCGTGTTGATTCAACTCTCAACTGTTCAAACTAAGCCAAATCTGGAACTCAACATACAAAAATCTAAACATTTATGCTCAACAACTTACAACAAATAAAATTTTTCCAGTTTAAAAGGTGACTGAAAGTTATGCCTACGTGCGAATTTTGTATTTAAAAGAAATTATTTTATTGTTCAATTATTAAAATTCTTCAACACTATTGTAGTTATAGAGTAATTACCAGTTTGTTTAATTATAAATGTGTTGACGTACAAAGATAAGGATGCCAACTCTTAATGATGTCGCAATATGGAAGCTGACTTCAGTCTAGTTTGAGAATGTCAAACGAAGTGTGACACTCCCTTAATTTCATGTATATTTTATTAGCGTAATAAATGGCATCTATAGTGTAAAACAATTAATGACAATTGTTTAAAACAAAGTCATACTGCCCCAAACTTTAGCAAAAATCAATTAATGGAAATCTCACACCCATAACTTAACTCTTAAGGAAAAGTGCCTATATAAGATTTACTCACTATACCCAAACATGTCAGTACAGCAAGGAATGATGTTAAAGAAGGTAAGTGATAGAATAAATACATAGTGCAGGTCCAAATATGGTATATAATGTAATGCTAAGTAGTGTGTAATAGTGTATAATTATAATGTTACTTAGGAATTTAGAACTGATACAAAATTAAATAACAGAATTCAAATATCAACTGTCACTTTTCTTTTCAGCTGGGATCAAGAGACTAGCTGTGGTCACTTTCTGGGATCAATTTGGGGCCAAAACATACATTTGGTGACTGGAGTCTTCTTGGTCACTTTTTGGTCACAAACTGGGGTCAAAAATTAGATCACAATGGCCTAAATGAAGGTCTGTTTGGGACCAACTGTGGGGTTTATTTGAGACCCCACAAAGATTCCATTTTGACCCCTATTGTGACCAAATATTTGGTCACAATAAAGTCACAAATTGGTGTCAAACAACAAGTCACAAGGTCCTGAACAGATCCCGCATGTTTCAATATGACCCCTATCGTTGCGACCAAACATTGGGCCCCGATAGGTCCCCTTTTGACCACTCATGGGATCAAATATTTCTGTAAGGGGGGAACAACGTGGCCTTTGTTAAAGAACGTGCAAGGAGTTTTGAACTTATAACAAAGTAAATTGTTCTTTTAAACTACGATGTTATGCATCGCAACTATTGGAGAAAGGGGGGGGGGGGGCGAAGTGTATTGTTCATAATAAACATTGGGTTTTGGCAATTAATTGAAGGAAAAGCTAATTGTTTGCATTCGGATGGTAACTACGGTCTGAGTTTTTGCTAGAGATTTTAATAAAAATAAACATGTAATAAACACTGGGTCCGTTAAAATACACTGAAACGCACAAAGAGCTCCGGTAGGGTTCATGGAAAGAATTTAAGTTTAGTAAGGTGCATTTGTGCACAAAATAAAAGATTAAATATACCAGCTTAGTGAAACTTATGCTATAACGCATTTAGGTTAGTTTTTACTGTTTGCAGAAGCAGACAAGTGAAATTGAGGGTCGGACATTTTTCATAAATAACAAAAGTCGTCACTTGAATTACAAATAAAAAATATCATTCTAAGCGTGTATCCTTACACATATGTGAGGTTAAGTACCGTTATGGCAGCCCCTCCTATTGCACAACTAAGCTAGTGTTTTTGGCTTTATGCCTGAAAGATTAATTTACAAAATATACAGAGTTTTGGAAAACGGCGACTGGAAATGGCGTTCGCTGCAGCACAGGCTTTGGCGTTATTCGTTTTGGTGAATGTAAAAAGTTCGGATGAACGGATTTAATCCTGTTTGGGCCAGATTGTAGTGCACATTGAGAGCTTCAATTGGAGAGAAGTTTCAGGAAAATCGGTTGGGCCAATTAAAAACTGTAGCGAAAATAGTGTTCATTTTGGAGAAAAAAAAACACATGTCAATTTTAGCAGTGATGTTAGTTTGAGAGGTTTTTCAAACTGCTGCCGTTTTTTATTGGAGATGAATTTCGATGATCTGTTTCCGTGGAATTGCAGAGGATGTGTTTGGCTATTAAGGGCTGAAGAAATTGGTCGAATTCGTTCATTTTCCAGGGAGATATGCAAGGGGTGAGTGGCAAGGTCTTTTTGGTGCGGGAGCACCAAGAAAAAAAAAGTGTTCGTCGTGAAACGAAGAGTTTTGCCCTCAGGTTATGACTGGTGTCAAGGTGGCCTCACCAAGGGTGTCTGATACGAGACCTTGTTACACGCCCCCACAAGGATGATTTTATTCGGGGTTCCTGTTGATGTTGAACTCCAAATAAATGCTACAACAGAAAGAGTCGGTGCACACAAGATATGCCAAAGATCAAGACTGCCAAGCCCTGTAAATAAATTGCATACATTAATGCACCGAGGAATACACCTCCCGAGAAATACATCACCACAAGTAATAAAATACACTGTTTACAAAAAATAAAAATTGCCGTTTTGTATTTTTGGGGGACTGACGTTTTTGTGGCTCAAGAAATTTTTTGTAAATAAAATTACATGGTTGAAGGAACACTGTTTGCAAAAATTAACTTTGTGCTGTCCGCGCTGCTTCATGCAGAAATATCGTACAGGCCACAAAGAAAATTGGAACAAAGACATTTAATTAAAAAAAAACAACTATTTTTGGTTTTGAAAAGTTACAGTTTTAAAGGGTTTTGTAGCTGTTTAACATTTAAATGATATAATCACAACATTTAATGCTCTAACCAGTCAGCGGTGCTTAGAATGTTAATTTTTTAAATCTGGGAAAATATCGAAAAAATACCCCTGGGCGCACATCTCAAGACCTAGCTTGCGATAAGGATCGGAATAGAGAGTACTATAAGCGCATGAGCAACTAGAAGCTCTTTAAAGTTAACAGATTACCACTGAAATGGTTTAAGGTTACCAAACAACTTGTTTACAATTTAAACGTTTTTACACTGAAGGGTTTTTAGGTATGACCCATAACTTAAACATAAAATACAGCACTGGAAGGTTTTATGGATAAAAACGCAACAACCTTTTAAACAGAGTTAACCTTTGCCCTCAGAGGTGAGACAGACAACTTTTTGTCTCATGTTTCATGAAAACTTTAAGAGGAGTTAGCCAGGAACCACTAGACTCCCATAGATATTCCTAATGAATATTAATTATGTGTCGTTCAGTCATTATAAACTTTCTTCCACACAGGAAGATGCAGAAATTTATAAGGAAAGAAAACATTGGCACTTAAAATTTAGGTGTGAAGTCCAAAACGGGCAACGCTGAAAGTTCCTTTTGGTGTGGTTGCACTTTCAACATAACACTTAAAAAAAATTTAAAGATAAAAATTAATTTCCAGCCAATTTGTACTGAAAATTAAGTGTTTTAACAATTAATGTTTAAACAAAATACCTGCTGAGAGTATCAGCGTTCATAACACAACTTTCCAGGTTTGTCCAACCAAGTAGTTTAAAGTTTGCAGATTTTAAAGCAATAAATACAATTTTTGGTGTATAGGCTAGGTGTTCCTAGATGTAGCCACATTTGTAGCGGCATACAACTACTATAGTTTAAAAGAAACTTAAACGGAAACTAGTTTCTTAGGTTTCCGGTTTTTAGTGTAGAAAAAAAACTCAACCTGAAGAAAATTTACGCACTACTAGGGTTAAACTGGGTGGTTTGCACAAAAAACTATTTTAGGGGAAAAAAAAAAACTACGCAAGTTTTAGTTGTTCAGTTTGGAGACCATTCAAAGGTTTTACTTACTCCTCTACTGGTAAAATTACATTTAAACTTTCGGTTAGGTTAGCATTACAACCCTCGTTTCAACTAATTGTGGTGATCAAGCACAAAAATTTCATCTTTTATCCAAGATAAGAGTTTAACAACAAAACATCGGGTCCTAATGTAAAAAGGATCAAGAAAAAAAACTGCATTTAAGTTTTCACTACTGGTATACCGATTTAATTTAATTTAAATTTTTACTAACTTTTAGGTTAGGGTACGATTTGATTCGTGCAACAAGCCAACTTGGGAAGCTGGTTTCGTTTATTTCCGGCTTTCCGGACAAACTGCGGCGTACATCACCATCTGAAAGGCTGCGTCTCAATTTTACCTTGACACCACGACGATGCTGTGGCCAATCGTGAATCGTTGGGGCGTGGTCAGTTTCCACTTGCTGCTGTTGTACTTGACGCCGGCTAGAGGAATTTTTAATGAGATCCCTCTCATCCAAAAGTTTTGCACTTGGTGACCTGAACGACAATTGGTTGCCGCTGGGAAGGCGCCCGGGTGTCTGGCGGCGCTTGGGGTTCGACATATCCCACGAGGCTGGGCGGGGTTTGTTTACGTGAGCTTTTTTTTGATTGATGGCATGTTTACAATAGGCCCGAGTGCTTGGTTTAATAAATTAATCCCTGGCACTCCTAGCACAACGTCAAAAATAGGACTAGTGGCCTTAGAAACACAAGCTACGGTTTTTAACACTGCTCCATTAGTTAATTTTAAGCACAAGTTTACCTGGGGCAACAACTATTTCGTTGCTTAAAATCATGTGACATCGACTTTTTTGCTTCAAACGTGGCCAGTTTTGGCAAGTTTAGCACTGACGATCGAAATTGAACTCCCGGAATCGCACAAAATTTTAATGTTACGTCTCCCTAAACTACCATATAGAGTGCTAGATTGTAAAATAGTTAGGGCATCTTTCCCCACGAGAAATCATGCGTTAGCGGATGCCGAAGCTTTGTCGGGTTCGGGGCATCGAATGCGGAGATGCGAAGGCGAATTGCATTCGTAACATGTTCTACCATTGTTAGATTTGACACTGTCGGTCTTATCAGCATTAGCATTGCAGCTAGTTATGCTGTCACTGTTATTATTAGTCCCAACCGGGTTAGCTAACACGTTTCGGGTTTGTTTGTGTTGTTTAGACGGCTGAGAACTAGCATGTGCTTTCCCTGTTTTAAGAGCCATGTCAGCAGAAATTTGTTTATTTCTGGTTGTAAACTCGTCACAGAGTTTTGCTGCTTCTTGTAACGTCCCAGATTTAATCTGGTCCGGCAACCACTTGCGCACGGCAATAGGTCACGATTTGGTGAATTGTTCAAGTGGGATTAAATTAGCCAACTTGTCGTAGTTGTTGTTTATTTCAGCCAAGGACACCCATCTTGAAAAGAGGGTTTCTAACTCAAAAGCATGTTCGTGGAATAGCTGTTCGGGTTCACGTTTAAGTGAACGAAACTGGGCTTGAACCGACTCTTTAGTTTGAACAAACCTTTCTAGTAACTTATTTTTGACTAGTTCATAATCATGCATTTCTAAAATTGACATTTGATCACACACTTTAATCCAAATTTCTCCTAAGAGAGGCTGTAATCCCACTACCCATTCAGATTTATCGATCCGTTGAGTTTCCATAGGTTTTTCAAAAATCTTAAAAAAAAACTATTGATTTCCGATTTGGGATTCCACTTAGTTATAAGTCGTACGGCATCTGCAATTTTACCAGGTTTGTTTACAGGGACACTGGGAGGAGAAGGAGTTACGGTACCACTGCTGTGGCTTCCATTAATGCTAAGATTGGCAGCCGTTAGCCTTGCTAGTTCGATCTGCTTCTAGTTTTAATAATTCTCGTACACTAGCACGCTCGCTAATTTGTCCTTCTTGCTCCTTTAATAGAGCGTCTCTATCTCTATTCTCGGTCCCTAGGGCCAATTCGTGGGCCATACGTTTGTCAGCGTTTTCTACCTCATGATCTCGGCGGTTTTTTAAGTCCGCCATTTCTAAAGCTCTTAACCTTAACTCTTCAGCTTTAAGTGAAAGCTCTTGCTCTTTAGCTGCTAACTCTTTTTATTGTAAAATAGTAGCTTCTCCCTTTTCGATAGCGCTAGCTAGTTCATCTTAGAGATCACTTAAGGAAAGTTTATCCTCTTCAACTGCATTTCTTAGTACAGTAACTGATTCGTGTCTAGATAATTCACACACGGTAAGGCCTAATTTCAAACAGGCCTTTTTAAGGTCTGTATACTGAATGTCTTTGATGACATCTTCAAAATCATCCATGTTGGACATTTTTAACTTTAAGCTTCAAAATAAAACTCTTATAAATGAAACTTCACCATTAAAATGCAGCCGCAAATTAATTGATGAGCAGAGCGAGTTATTTAAAACACTTCTCTCCCAATTCCAGTAAGTTTTAGCAAGAAATACACTTAATTTAGACCCCCTAGCACTCAGGTGTATAAATAATTAAAATACATAAATGCTTCTAACTATAACACTCGGCTTTGCAACAACTGTTGTTGTTGTCAGTGTGGACATCGGATTTTACATTGATATAAACGGCAATGCGGACGTCTGCTTCTGTTACTATATTGTTGGAGTCACGGACATCAAGTTGAAGAATTGTTCAATACAAATGGCATAGTAGCATGGCAGGGGGGAAACGCTTGAGGGAACAGCACCTGTTCATCCCACCGCTGCTACCATTTGTAGAGGCGGATGCTACGACTGCTGAGGTGCTTGTAACATCGGCAACATCTGGTGAAACTGAATCTTGCTTATTATCACTCTGGGTTGACTTTTAGTGCTTATTAGGTTAAAACAGCACAACTGCTAATGTCCCAGCATAGGGAATGGAGCATCCATGTCCTAATAACTGGACCTGACTAGCAATAACAAGTGGGTAACGCTGCCACCAAGGTGGGAAAAAGCTAGCTAAGTTAAATTGAAGAGAATTTGTCTTAAAATGTTAACTTCCAGCAATCATCAATCTAATAACTCAGGTTGGCATTTAAAACTCCTGGTTTTTATTTTAACCCTTTTGGGCCTAAGCCACTTTTCCAATTCTCGTGCGAAAAAGCCTACGGCTGCAACATGGCTGCCATGAACAAGTTGCATGCCTCACGAAAATTAATTGTAATAAAAAAACTATGCGGTCTAGGAGTATAAAAATTCGCAGACGTAATAATTATATTGTAAATTATTGACCAGAAATATAATTGGGACCATAGTCCTACGTTTTCATTATTTAAAAAAATCCTGAAGTTCGACTACGTGAACAGCGATAACGAAAGTTTCAACTTACAGTACTCAGAATGATAACATCCACTCGATATTCATCCGTCACAACGCGTGTTATTACTTCCGAAATCAGTATTTTATGTTTTATTACCGTAAAAATAGTTTAAAGTTGCTTTATTTCTTCGAGATTCACGATCGATTACAGCTCACTACCAAATCGTTGCTGGACGCCATAATGACCGGCTGCACGCAATGCGACGCGCTGCTGCTGGCGCCAATGGCTGCGACCTTGACTCGCTTCGCGTGATGTCACTCGCGAACGGCCGAAGAGTCACGTGCCACGAACGAGCCAATCAGCGCTCGCGAGGCCGAAGCGTTTGAACAACGGTCGTTGAAACAGGACATTTCATTGCAGGAATACAGGCAGTGATGTTGGAGTTGATGATGTCATTTTTCGCGGACCAGAAAATTGAGAATCCCCTCTCTTGAACGCGACCAAGATGGCGGCTGTACGTTGCGTCGTTCCGGAGATAACGAACGATCTTTTGAACCAAGGGCTATTTTCAGCATATAAACGCAATTTCACGCCCATTTTGGCGACGATGCCAACAGTAAGATTGACTTAAGGTAATAAACAGATGATATTAAATTAAATTAACCGAAAATATACGTTCCAAATTACGTAATTCAATCGGAGTTACGCCTGCGATGTACGCAATAGGAAATTTTTTTTAACAGTGCGTAGAACTCGGCTGAACCGGGCTAACGATACATCGTCATGTCGGCTTTTTCGCAGTGGAATTGCAATGACGATATATCGTCGCTTAGGCCTAAAAGGGTTAAACGAACATAATAAAGAGTTCACTTTACATTAGGTTATTATTTACACAACTTAGCTTTGGTCTTCGGATTTACTTCGGATTTACATTTAAATTCGTTCACGTGAACTTAGTTTTAGTTCGTTTTACAATTTCAAACAGAAATAGTGGTTTAGGCAAGGGGATTTCGCAAAAGAGCCCTCTAAATTACAAACAGCCTCGGCTGACTTATAACAGTAGACCTTACAGTTATTTTTCAAGTGGTACTCCCACAAGATCAAACTGTCCCATTGGAATTCACATTAGAAAAGGGATGTACATTCCATGAAGTACTACGCTTCTGCAAATCTAATTGACCCAATGGCCTTTGTCAACATTAAGTTAGATTAATGAAAACGGTAAAAATAATAGCTGGTTTTTAGGAAGGGACCGTGAACCCTTACGTTATGGCCGTTAACGTCCTAAATGCCGATGGCTTAACAGACCATAATTTACTTTCAAAGCTAAAGGTTAATTTAAGATTAAACTATAAATTTTGAATTCAGAGTCCAAAAGATAAACTTTTAAGTCAAACTAAGTTACATACGAACCAACTACCTTTGCCCGGCATGGCAACAATCGGACCGTGACATCTCCACTCCCGACGGCGTAGCTACCTCTAGCTCTGAGATTTCCTGAGCTGTGCTGTGGAGGGAGGGCAACTGGGGCTTTTTATGCTGGAGCATCGGATTTTGGCGACCAAAGTGCGGACTCACGAGGATGCTAGGCACCTGTGATTGGCTGAGGGCCAGGAGAACAATGGAAAGTGAGAAGTCGACTAAGCAAAGGGTTTGGGTGCAGAGCCGCTGGGAACAACGAGGCCTTTGTTAAAGAACGTGCAAGGAGTTTTGAACTCATAACAAAGTGAATTGGCCTGTCTTTTTAAACTACGATGTTATACATCGCAACTATTGAAGAAAGGGGGGGGGGGGGG
>JAHWFP010228081.1:0-51972 GCA_023313725.1 Lithobius niger
AAATGTTAGCCAACACACTACACCTTCACGAAATTAGCTCGCCCTCGTTCTCCTTATTGCTGTTTGCCGGCCATTTTTAAACTCCGTGAACGTAACGTACGGTGGCTTATTGGAACACAACAAATTTTTTTTCCACACACACACAACTTTTATGAAACCGGAACAAGATGGCCACTCGTGTGGGCGCTCTTTACCGTACATCGTCCTGGGTTGTTGTGTGTCTTATCCGGTGTTGGAACGCCGAAGTCCCGGATTCATGAAAGTTTGGTGTATGTTGAAACAAAGTTGTTGTTTGCTTAATGGGCCACCGTAGTCACAGCACCCGTTTCTTCCTATATTTGCGCTCAAAAGTCGTGCCCTCATAATATGACAGCTTTCCGAGTGTTGCGTTCCATAGGAATATGCTCCTTCTTTTTTTTTTTGTTAACTAATAATTATTATAATCTAACTAGTTCGTGAACATTATTCATAATTGTTGCTTTTAAAAACTAGTTTATATTGATAGTTCTGTCCATATAAATTGTAAAGATTTGTGCTGTCATTGCTCAGTATTTTGTTAAATTATGGACTGCACGCTTCAAACTCGTGATCTATTGTTGCTACTGTTTTTTTTTAAACGACGTTCCCCCCAGCGTCATTTTTCTCTATCCTCCACATCAAGTACGGCCCCAAAAATTTATTTACTTACCGTTAGTCGGCCGCTAGGTAAAAATCCGTTTTAAAATGTGGCGTCTAGGAGATTTTCTGTTGAATATTAGTAACTTACTGCGTTCCGCACGTATATGATCCTTTGCGTTGTGACGACACAGTTTTGGCGTCCATGCTGTCACGTGACCCGCAATTCGTCTGCTAGGCCAGACGTCGTTCACGCGATCACGAGAAGACGAGGGTGGAAATGATGTTTAGTATTACTACGCCGAATATCGCGACGGCAGCGCGCGGACATATAACTGCACGTGGCTGTTATAAGGCAGGCCGGATGTTGCTTTAATAATACCTTTTATACTTGTCAGTCTATACGCAAGTTGAAAATTCTAATTTTTGATATTTACGTGTATTCCCAATTGTGAGATGTGAGATTGTGCGTTATAGACTTTTTGAATTTTTTTGATTTTCTGTACTCCCACAGTATTATGTGTTTATTTATTTTTAAGTATACCCTATTTTATTACTTATTTCCTGTATGCAGTGAACAAATTGTAAAATCAATTTTTCCTTGCTATCTATATTGGCACCGTGTAGCGGAAGTGATATAACATAAAGTAACGATTCCTCGTACAGTATTCGTTGTAAATATTTTCATCACGAGTTCATGTCCACAAAGAGCATTAAAAAAATACGCTTTCCCCAATGCTCCACCCATGATCGTGGACTGAATTAATTCTGGGAGTTGTTTTTGGTTTCAGGTTTTTATGTCTGTTAGCGATATGATTCGAGGCATTTATAGTGACGCATCTCGGGCCCAGCTCCAAGCAACCAGGAAGATTCGCAAACTCCTTTCCAGGACGAATCTTATTTTTCCAGTGATGACCTTAGTGGAAGCGGGAGTGATACCAAGATTGGTGAAATTCTTGACCTACGATCACAAGTATGTTAATGAAGTGTGACGGCTCTGTGCCGTGACGTCACTATGTATGTGGCAGCAATTGCTGAAGCAGAATAGCGGCCAGTTGGTCCTTTGATTGGCCTAGCTCAGTCGCATGATAAGCGAGTCACAACACAGAGCTGTTACGTGACGAGTAGCCTAGTCATGGATCTTAATACGCCATATTTTTAATGGTAGAATAATTGAAGTGGTTTACATCTGTATCTTTTCAGCGCAAAACGATGGTTTAAATCAGCTGTTTAAACCTTTTATGTAATTAATAATAATAAAAAAATTTGGCCCTAGTTTTTGGTGTAAGTCGTTCCCCTCTTTCATGTAATTTCAGTTTTAGATTAACAACAATCAGTTGTCGCTAATAACAATGAAGTAACTAACAAAATTATTAAACCCTGACCATATGGCTATACAAAAACTTAATACAAAAAAATATTATTGCGCCTTGTTTGTTATGTAAGTCGTCCCCCACCCCCAGACATTGCCCAACCGCGGACCTAAATGCACATAATTTTTAAATGATTACTTTCCTGGGACGAAACCGGCACGGACCAAATCGTCCGTACCACCTTATCTGGGACCAAATCGGCATAACCAAATTGGCGCGTATCGTCTCGTGTATAGTATTTGTCAACCAGGCCGAGGGTCGTGCAGTTAATTATACAGACTTTCCACAAAGTCTGTGAATAGCATTGCGGTAAATTCCTAATGACTGGTCTATAAGCAAGTTCCCTAATCAGTTTAATTGTTTTTTGTTTTGTTTTTCGTTGCAGTTCGGAGCTGCAGTTCGAGTCGGCCTGGGCACTGACAAACATTGCAGCTGGGACATCAGAAGACACGCAAGCAGTGGTTACCGCAGGTGCCATTCCTGTCCTAATCAAATGTATGTCGTCATCAGAAAATAATGTGAAAGAGCAAGCTGTATGGGCCCTGGGAAACATTGCAGGTTCGTTATTGGCCATATTGCGTATGATTGAGCTTGTGTTGCGTATGATTGAGCTTGTGTAAGTATCAAAAATAACCACGCGTCGGTCTCCTGGATGTTTTCTTCACTGCCCTACACTCCACATCAGCGTTGCTTATGCAGGAAAAGTGAAAAGCGGTACGGTCACGGCCAAAATTCGCATATGCTCCGTGGATGATGCCAGAATTGCAAAAAAAAAAAAAAAAAAAAAATTTCTTTAATGCACGCAGTTGTTAGTTTTTAAGGAGGTGACCATTAACAGTATGGGCATTTATTGCATAACTGTTAAATAACGATGTCGACTGAAAAGTGAGATAATGGATTCGATAGAGACTGAAACTGAGGTAGAAGAGAACTCGTCGAGACGACACCGAAACTGCTGAAATAACAACAGTATTAATGAAAGGTTTGACTTCGAATCTCTCATGAAAGTTGACATTTCAAGGTTCTTAATATCTCTGTCGTCTTTCCGCTCGTATTTTCTACTCGTACCAACTACATACGATTTGTCGCATTGGAGTTTTGAAAATAAGCTACAAGCGTCATTTTTGGCTTGTAGTGGACCTGTTCTTTAGACACGTTTATACAATGGTCTCTACACAGACTAAACCTTTTGTCCTAGAAAGCTGGTTCTTAGCTCATTTGAAAGTTTCACTTCCATGGTGTGCCTTTTTCCGAAATACAAATTTCAATTGGCGTGCCATTCTAGAGTTACGGGGCCCTGAACGATGAGTTTTGTTATTTTACATTGCTTTAAACATTATTTGGCAACAATGCCATTCGTAGGATTAGACTGAAGACGAAACAAATGCTAACAATGGTGGTGAGCCAACAATTCGTACGAACTTCGACGATACGTGAAGACGAAGTATTATTATAGTTTATGCAGTGGTTTGATGTCGCCCTCCCGTGTTAAAGCTAAAATCTCCGTTGCCCATTTGGCTTGCCGTCCTGTAATAATACGAATAAAGGCCAAAGCCACTGAAAGAGAGCTGCACACAAACCAACTTGCAACAGAAAGACTTGCACTCAATAAGAAAGCGAAATTCGGTGCATTTGCAAGGAGTATAGTAGATCAACTTGACATGTCAAAGTATCACGAATTAGAAAACAAAAACGAACTCGTTTGATGTTTAAGGTAAAATAAAAAAGAAGCAAAGGAACACAAATAAACTTTTCTGTAAGGTTTCAGATACCGCAGTGTTGCTGTATTGTTCAGTCCACGTGAAACCCTACTGCTGCATTCAACCATTAGACTCTTAAATAAATTTAAACTATCATAACGATTGTACGAATTAAATGTTCTACAATATAGGCGGCACACTCACCTACTTTCGAGGCTAAATTTTTCAGCATTCTTCAAGTCAAATCGCCGCCTTTTCGTTCAACACTCTGTTGATGATACACACACCACATTTCAAGGTTTTTTTCAGGCCCTTCTCCAGGCCCTGGAGTTTAACTGTTATTTTCAACAACATTTCTAGGTTTGCAAGCAGTCGCATGAACCCTGAATTGTGTACTTAATATATAGTCTGCACTAAGCACACTAAGACAATTAGTTTTTAACGTTTTTCAGTGATGTCGTTTAGCCAACTAGAATACACCGATCTGACCTACCGTGTACTAAAGTAAAAACTGTAAAGATATTTGAATACAGCAGTAAGGTTTCACGTGGACGAAACAATAATGCAACATGGCGGTACCTGAAACCTTACAGGAAAGTCTATTCATGTTCCTTTGCTGTTTTGACTTTGGATTAGTTACAGTTTACCTTAAACATCAAACGAGCTCGATTTTGTTTTCTAATGAATGGTATTACCTCAAGTCTGCAGAAAAAAAAATACACTGCATAGATTACGTCAACATTAAGCACAAATACATAAACTCTGGATGTTATATATAGGTTTACTGTTCAACCCAATGATCCAGTTGTTAACAGGTTACCGTGTTTTTATATTAGGAGAAGGACCTACGCTACGGGATGAAGTTATCAAGGAGGGTGTGGTCGATCCTTTGATTCAAGTCATTAACTGTTCCAGTTTACCGGTAAGCAAATTGCTGAAGTGAAATTAGAACGTTTTGGTTTTAAGTAATAGAAAAAAAATAGAAAGCTAAACTTATTTTAGTGGCTGCAGAATACTTGTTTCGCAGGACACATTACGAGTCGCAACTGAAAACTTTAAAAAAATGTTTTATACTTGTCTGTAAGTCCCGAGTGAACCAATGTATATATTAACAAAAACCAACAGATTAAAGAACGACATACAGATACGACACTCCAACAGAGCTAGCGCTTACAAAAATTATGCCTCGATCACGCAACGCGCCGGCTCGATGACGCAGCACCGCGCGCTCTTTTCGCCAGATGTCACTAGCAAATAACGAAACTGAAACGCAGTCCGAACTAAACCTATTACCGCCACCGCAGCCTCGTAAAGCCTCGTAAATTCATAAAATAATTATTCCACCTGCTATAGGCTAAGATTGTTATTAGTCATAGTAATCGATTTTTTTTCGGTCAAAGTTTAATTGTGGCAGCCGGCAGCCGCATTTTCGTGCTATGCTAGTCAACAATACCCCGTTCTCTGGTCGATCGCTGCGCCAGCTGTTGAACAGAGTGCGAAGCTTGACTCCTAGGATAGCACGACCGCTTTCTGCCTGGGAGGTCCAGGTTCGATCCTGGCCTCGTCCTCCCCCTGGCATTTTCGGGAAGAGAAGGGCCCTGTGGTGCCTCGTGCTCATGTCAATTGTGGCATGTCAAAGAACCTGGGGTTCTCTGGTTAAATTGTCCCTATCGCCGTCGACTCATAATCATCCTCATCATCGTCTGGAGGTGACGACGGGCTATGCGGCCGCCATTAGGTGACGGACGGTGGTCTGCACCCTGTTTCAAAAGGGAGAGCAACTAACATCATCATCATCAGGTAGAAAAAAAAACGAGCCTTAACTTTGCGCGTGTGGCATCGTATCTGTATGGGGTGCGTTCTTTAATCTGTGCATAACCCGTCGAATCATTAAAAGTGGACCACGAATTTTACATTCTAAAAAGTATCAATCTGAGAAATGTAGGACCACTAAAAATTCTGCGACATCACGAACTGATGCTTGAAGTTCTTACTTCTTTTCTTCAAGCATTGAGTTGTACCATAATTATACGTAAAAGCAGAATTCTTAGACGTCTTAAATTTCCTAGCTTTTATGGACACTTTTTTTTAATGGAACACTCATGGTCTTACTTTTAACATTGTTTTATTACCATACTTTTGTCATTTTCATTGTTTAAAAGTCTCTTGTCTAAACACTTAACCGGAAGTTGCAACAATATCCCGAATAAGTAAACTTTGGACACTTTGGTTGGGTATTTTGTTGTGCTACTTGTTCGTATGTATTCCACGAAAAGTGTAGTTTTAACTTACTTTGATTTGATTGTTATAATAGCGGTAAATCAGTTAAGATCTGTTAAGACCAGTTAAGATCTGTAAGACCAGTTCAGATCAGTTAAGACCTGTTTAATTATTTTTCACATTGTTATGCTAACTAATTTTAATGCCATTACAGCAATCAAATCAAAATAAGTTAAAGGTGAACACTTGGACCAATGAAAAAATATATCCAAATCATCGAACGAAGTTCAGATTTCTTTGTAGCTCATGTTTCTTTGTAATTGCACACGTCTTCATGATTGTTGCAACTTCTAATGAAAAATGCCATCAAATCGTTAAAAAATTATTTCAGAACCAATTAAAGTTAGGTAGTAAATCAGTTACTGCAACACTTTTGCAACAATGGGCCTGTGTAAGCGATTTAGGGTACAGTTTCGTCGAATGCAGTCCTCGGAATTAGAAAACATCCTCGGTGGCAAGCCGCCTCGGACGATATTCTGCCTCCTTGGACAGTATCTTATAAAAACTGCAACTCTAAATCGCTTACACAGGCAGGCCATTGATGCAAAAGTGTCGCAATAACTAGTACTTAGAAGATAGTTTCTTATTTGCAGAATGAAGCGAAGTTTAAAATCTGGTCTTTAGTGCAACTTTCCAACACTGATCTACACGTGTGTGGCTGTGGCATCAGGTGGTTGCAACTGTACAGTCTAGAGGTCGCTATGGGTGAAAGCCGCTAGATATCAAACTTCCTTTTACTTTAGACCCTGTTTATGCACGCGTTTTGCACTCGTTTTGTAACGCGTGACGCCCGACGGCAAAAGTCGACATGCAACATTTGCCGTCCTTCAGATAAATTAGTCGCTGGGCCACGCTGGCAGTTCTTGTGTAGCACAACATAAAACGCCTATGCATGAACGCGTTCTCAGACAGCCATGTACTTAGAAAAAGCAGCGCAACTTTTACCGCTTACATTTCCTAGAATACGACGGCATGTTTTACGAAACGCGCGGCAGTGCATAACGGCCCACCATATCGATATGAAGTGCCTTTTGCCAAGAATCAATATGGCATACGAACAAATAAATAATAAAATTCCTACTATATTTAATAAAATCCCTATTGAACTGCTCCAAATTGATGGGATAAATAGATTAAAAATAAAACTATTCGACTACTTCTTGCTTAATCAAGAAATCTATTAAGCAATGTCCATATAAACCTTCAGTGTGATTTTTTTTAATGTGGAATGCGTAACTTAGTGATTATTATTATTATTTCTTTTTCTATTTAAACTGTTACATTGTGTTTATTTTTGCTTCTGATGCCTACTAATGGATTTATGTTGAAAGTAGTACTTGTCAACAAATACTGTGTTCAATATTACCTCCATATTATTCATATTATACGCCTTTCTATTGTATACCTGAATTATACGGCACACACAAGTTCACCATGAACTTCGAGCCGTGATAATAAACTACTTGCTACTAACAACTTGTTCCCGTTGCTTTCCAAAATGGACGGCATTTGCCGTCGGGTGTCATCCAGCACATAACTCGTGCATAAATGGACCCTTAGGGCGCGTTTACGCAACGACTCGCCTTTGCATTCTCACAGCGAGAATCTAATCGCGATTTCAAAGGTGTCGTTGCCATGGTAACAACGCTACGTGGATTAGCTAAATCGGACATCGTTTGAGTAAATACTTGCAGTCTTATACTCCGTGCTAATAATATAAAGAATTCCTCCTGACGAAACAATTTTCCCAAACGCTTCTGAACTCACGTTATTTGTTGTTTTCGTTGCGAGGCGGCAGACATAAAACCGCCGCCATGTTGGAATTTGAGGTGATTTCTAGCTTCTAGCTGCGAGAATGCAAAAGCGAGTGGTTGCGTAAACCCGGCCTTAGAGTTAATGATTGTTGACCTATGGCTATCAAAAAGCATGGCTGATCTATTCTGAAAGTTTACTTTTTTTTGTTAAGGCTACATCTCTGCCCACAGCAGTTTGGGGACTGGCAAGCATGTGCCGCAATAAAACACCACCTCCGCCATTTGAAGAAGTGAAATCTTTTATTCCGGTACTTTCGAAGTTGCTTCAACATTCAGGTATTTAGGAATATATTCTTGTCCCGTTATGTATTGGCAACAAGAAACCTTCTTTGAAGGTATTGTTAAAAGTAAGACCACGAGTTTTCCTTTCCAATAAAGTAACCATACCAGCTGGGACTAGCAATTGCGATGCTGAAATTACGGCACGATTCTGATATACTAAAATACGTCACGAAAATGTGTCGCGGCTCGTGACGTATCTTAGTACAGAACTGTTAGTGGTCTTACGTTTCCTAGCTTGTATGTTGAATATTATGGAATGGAAAACTCATGGGTCTTACTTTGAACAATTTGTTTTTCTTTTTTCTGTAGCAGATTCATTTTTGAAAGCTAGTAGCGTACACAGATCTCCGAGTGCATGGTAGGGCAACTTTTAGTGAAAGGGCACGCTGAGGTTTATTTTTTCTGGGGGATATTTTTTTAGCCTGTTACTCTCTCTTTATTTATTTTTTTTTACCTTTTTTTGCCGCTTTCCTGGCCTTCGTTTTGCTCGCTTTAGGCCCCTAGGCCCATTCTCCTAGCTTTTATCGGTGCAGAAAACAGGATGGCAATGCCCCCCATACCCCTCGTGTATGCCATTTTTTTAGACTGTTTTTGTGTGTCTGTGCGCTTAATAGGTTCTATTGTGTCATTACCAGTATACTTTTCCCATTCATTGGAATATTATTTCTCAGCATGCAGTGCAATTTCTGCATATATTATTTTAGGTAACTCAAATGAGGTGAAAATTTGAGATAAATTGACTTGAAATAACTAAGATTAATGAAATTCGAGATAAATGTATGATAGCAAGGTTTGCTATAAATGAGTTATAAGAAATACGAGAAAATAAAATACACGAGATACGAGATAAAATAGTTCTGTGAAATCGCCTAGTTCCAGACTGGCTCCAAGTGCGAGCTCCATAAAGAATATGACGGCATTATTGCGTTTGCTCATTATTGCTGCTCGTTATTGCTCGTTATTGCTCGTTATTGATATTGCGTTAGTGCACAAAACATGAATTTTTAATTTCTTCTGTGCCTAAAAACCCACAGCAGATAAAATGATATGAAGACTTCGGTAGTAAGTCTTAAATAGTAATTACATGTGCCTGAGGGGATTTGATGTGTGGTCATAAAGTAAACGTGTGTCATAAGTTATGTTGGTCTTTTTCAGACAAGGAAGTATTAACTGAGACTTGCTGGGCCCTGTCATACTTGACAGAAGTTGGTAATAATCAGATTGCTGAAGTTCTGAAAGTTCCATGGATTGTGAAACGTTTGGTAGAGCTTCTGAAGCATGATGAATACAAAATTGCTCATGCTGCACTAAGAGCAGTTGGCAATATCGTGTCAGGAACAGATCCTCAGGTAAATTCACGGAATAATAAATAAATTGTTTTTCTGTATAGCTTATAAACTGGAAATCTTCTAGGAAATCACAATGTACATGGTGTCGCAAACGTCCGAGGTCGTCCTCACAGTTTTATAATGCATGAATATGGAAAATTTTAACTCGTATGTGTATACCGGGTTCAGAGTTCTCTCAGTCACTATTGCAAGTTCATCAATCTCTTCCTGTTTTTAAGACCTTTACATTAATCTATTATTTGAACTCTCCTCCCATTTCATCTGAAAATTTTCATATTTGCCCCGTTGCTCCCTTCCCCTCCCGCATTAGTACCAACTGTAACATGCTTGTTATAATAGCTGGAACTGGGCCTGTCAACCCATTGCCAGCCAACAACGGAGGCTAGTGCTGCCTAAGGTGCCAGAGAACTTGCCGAGTAACATGTGATCCCACGATGGCTCATTCCAAAGAGGCGTTTGCAGCCTTCTGGCATGCGTTTGGTTTTAGACATAAGAAACAGGCGGGCTACGACGGACAATTTTGACATTCCCCCATAATTTTGCCTGAAGTGCATGGAACCACTCCAGCTTCCTTACAGAAAAATACTGTAATGAAAGCTGTCGATAAAAGTAAACTTCACATTGTGATAAAGGCATGAAATTAGGAAGGACTGATCAATCAGTGCGCTCAGGCAAACCTTTTCAGAAGTGGTGCTATCTCATCAAGTAATTCTTAAGTGAATGTAGTTTGCATAAATCTGTATAATTTTAAGTTTGGGAGGAAGAATTCAAACTGATCTCCCCAACTGATCTCTCCAACTGATCTCTCCTACTGATCTCTCTTTTCAAACTGATCTCTCCAACGAAAAAGGCATTTAATAAGACAAACCATTCGAAATTTATAGGCAAAATGAGCAAATTAAAATATCGAAATTTCCAGGTTGGAGAGCTTAAAATTGTTTTATTAGCCGTCCTGTATCACTGGCACGTTGCTACCCAGCTCCGGTATCAGCATTCAACATTTCAAGACAGTAGGACATACTGACATCGCATATGTGCAATCGCACGCTACTTAATTTTTGCAAATTAGGAGTACAAACTAACTAAAAGCTTCATACATAAAGCAAACTAAATAAACTAATAAACTTAAATTCCTGAATAAATGAGAATAAAGGCTTGGCGTTAATGCTAGACGGAACCCAGATCACGTGCGTGAATGATCGCATAAATTCCCAAAAGGCCAGAACAACGACATACACAACCCAGTGGCTGCCGCTAAGTTTATGAGTAGCAAACTCCATCACAGAAACTATTTGTGATTATCCCATATTTTAAAGGTATAATTATCTGAATCTCTTAAGAAATTACTCGCTTCTAAGAAGATTCCTCTAAGACAACCAGAAGACAAACAGAAGACAAGAAGGCAAAATACTGCAGCTGAAAGTTTAAATCTGGAGGGAAAATTTGTGGGAATTCGTATCTGTCAGTGACGCCTTTTTGATGTTCTTCTGTGACCCACAAAATAATTGTATTATGTATATTGCTCTAGTTTCTTCATCCAGCCCATACCTTCGACAACTTACTAAACTTGGCAATATAAGCCATCCGCATCAGAAAATTAGCAGAAACGTGATTTACAAGATACCATGTGAGGAGCCTACATGTAAGGCCACTTACATTGGCACCACGAAACAGCACTTAAATAACAGAATTGCCGCCCACAAATCGCATATTAAACTTAAAGACAATTCAAACTCATTAGTCCGCCATCAGATAACCACAGGACATTCCCCATTACTAAACAACACTATCGACCTGGCGCAACATCGTGCGAGAACTGTTTGCATTCTTGTTTATCTACTGCATGTACATAACCACATTATACCCATCTGCTCGACAATAAAGGATTAAATGAACGTATTCCAATTCTCCTCCAGCTCAGTATTTATAAAACTTTCCTGCTAGGACCACCACATATAAAAGATTCCCCCCACGTCCAGCTCTGGTCACTGTGAACCTTATTTATAGGAGGTAGTCACAGGTGCCCTATCGTAACTCTTTCATGCCGTACTTAGGTCGTGTTTATGGTTTTTAGGCTAGGTTTATTTATGTGATATTAATTCGCTTGACTTTTTCTAAATATCGCAACTTCCGTTGTTTATTTGTGCACCTTTTGGCTTGTGTTAAATTCGAGTGTTTCTCTTTTCAATTTGGGTTAATTAATCACTTTAAATTTAAAGGGTGTAAAAGTGAAATAATAAAAACATCTTCCATGTGTTAAGGTTTCCCATGATTTTCAGCATATCAGCAGTACACTAAAATGAGATTCACCTGGAACCCTAAGGCAATTCGAAACTACTTATTCGGTGAAATAGTGTTGTTAATCTCGACACTTGCATCAATACAGGGCTTAGCTTAAATGGAAACTGAAGTGTTGACAGAATAGACATTTCTAAAAGTTTATTTTTTCCACAGACACAAGCAGCGATAGACTGTGGGGCTCTTCCACTGCTTGGAAAGCTACTGAATCATCCACGGGAACGTTTGCAAAAAGAAGCAGCTTGGTCCCTCTCTAATGTGCTGGCTGGATCGAAAGACCAGATTCAAGCTGTATTTGACAGTAATCTTGTTGACTTAATTATCCAAAAGCTTCAGACAGTAAGTATGAATTTATTTATAAATGAAAGACTAACAATATCAATTCGGGGTATTCAGGTTAAATTAGTTTATGTTGACGATAACGCTTCATAATTCGATAGTCCCACCTTCCAATTCTCTCATGGGCAATATTTTATAATTCAAGGATTCAAGGATTCTGGTCTCTTGTGGGCGAGGTGGAGAGTTCATGATTTAATATTACTACCATTAATTCTTGGTAGTTCATAATTTAAGAATCCCACCTTCAATTCTCTCATGGGCAAAATGTCGGCCATTTCATAATTTAATAGTCCTACAATTTTTTTCATGGATAGTTCCACTTTTCAATTTCCATTGAACACGAACATTATTTCATGGGCAAGGTTACATTTAACAATTCAAGATTCCATGTGCAGTTCTCACATAGCCAAGATGACACTTCATAATTTAAGGACCCCACATACAATTTTGCTATTGGCAAAGTTACATTGAGTCTAGAGGAATAGGCAACAAGTTTGTCTTCATTGACTTTATAATTGACTTTATTGATGTTGAACCGTGTTGAACAATTTTTTCTTTATTTTTTTCTGTATTCTTCTTTTGCTGGTGCCTCTTTCCTAACAAAGAAATTGGATGTCATCCTCAAAACAAATTTTTTCTTTATTTTTTTTGTATTCTTCTTTTGCTGGTGCCTCTTCCCTAACAAAGCAATTGGATGTCATCCTCAAAACCGAACTAGAACCAGAGGATCCAGAGGTACAGCAAGTGAACTTAGTTAAGCCCAAACCCACATGCCTAGGATCTGAGGATGGTACACTGCTTAGACTCAGCGTTGCTAAATTCACAGAGCTCTTTAAGCTTTCAGCTGAAAACTTCAAGAAGCTATAAAAACAGGACCCAAGCCTCGAGCTTTGCTAGTAGTTAGCCAAACTCCCCGATTCCCAACAAGATTCTAAGAAATGGTTCTTGGTTAGCAATGATGTGTTGCATTGCAATCCACTCCCAAAGAAAAATAAGTCTCATTTGGAGCCACAGTCGCTGCTTCCCAGAGAAGGCAAGTCTTTAATTCTCCATACTTCACAAGGAAACACATGGGCTGGACATTTGGAAAAACAAAGCCTCAATGATAGAATATTGTTACAGTTCTATTGGCCGAAGATATTTAGTGCTTTACAAAACTTGTATCCTCCTGTTTGACTTGCGTAATGGTAAGTTTGGTAAACCCACTATTACCACTACAGCATTAGTGCCAATGATCTCCGAGCCTATGCAATGCCAGATCATATAAATCATATAACAGGCTCAATTAGGCGTAGGAGTAAAGTTGGTTATCTTTATGTACTAACCATACTAAACCGTACTACAAAGGCACCGGAGGCTATCTTTCTTAAACAAGCAGATAATCAGTTGGTAGTGGGAGCCTTGTTAGAAGTGTTTTCCAGAGTAGAATTCCCAGTATGGTGCAGTCCGATTGTGGGAAACACTTCGTGTTGGACTCAACAATGCTTTTTCTGAAGAACTGCAGAATTGAAGTGGTGCAACTCATCTATAGCCATCCATAAAGTAATTCTGTTGAGAGGTTTGACAGAACCCTCAAATCAGTACTGCGTGCCATTTGTCATGAGCATCCTCACGACTGGAAGCATTGTTTACCAGGAGCCGTGTTTGCTTTGTGCACTGTGCCTCACGTAATTACAGGCTTTTCAGCTGGTGAGTTGATGTATGGCGATAACATTAGAGGACTCCTTACACTGATCAAAGAGAAATGAGTTGATCCTGATGTACACCTGAGTTTAGTTAAACACGTTTTAGATCTTAATATGCGGGGTTTCAAGTACTGTCATGAAATTGCACAGGAGACTATGAAGAAGCAGAGCGTTCTTCAAAAAATATTATGATCTTCAGGTTTCTGAACGAAAGTTTATAGAATCAGGGATGAAGTCATGATATTGAAACCTCCTAGGTCAAATGAACTAGAAGGGTTCTGGGAAGGTCCCTGTACTGTTACGGAAAAACTCTCAGACATTAACTACCTGGTACAGAGAATTCATGGTCGGAAATAGCCTACAGTTTTCCTTGTTAATATGTTCAAACCATCTATTAAAAGAGAAAGTGTGTGCAACCACACTAGCACTAATGACTATGAACCCTCAGCCTTCCACAAGTGGACCAGAAAGCCCAGTGATAGGGTCATGTCGAATGAAAAAGCTCTATCTGCACTGAAAAAAACTGAGTGACAGTACTCCCCAACAATGGCAAGAATTGGAACAGGTATTTGATAAAGCACCTGATGTTTTTTCCACCTTGCCAGGAGGACAAACTCAGCTACTCACGATATTGTCATTACTAGCAAAAAACCAAGTGAAGTATTGTATTATTTTCATGGTAAAACCTAACAAGAGTTAGTTAGTGGCTGATGATCAGGAGCTGAATTAGATCATGGAAACGAGTGACCACCCGATTTTAACAGTGTTAGGAGAAAGCTGCTCATTAGCGGTACATCAGTGTGTTTGATCTTAACCAAGGGTTTTGGCATATTTTGGTGCTAGTCTGCAATTTCTACCCATCCTCTCGAGGAAAGTTTGCACCATTGGTCCTGAATATGGGGCACTATATAGATATCTACCTGGGCATTCTAAAATGTATGCACCTCTGATGGATGCCGTGAAGAAAAATGCTAACTGATATCATTCACTGCTTGGGATTAAGATAAGCAAAGCTGTTTTGAGCAGCTCAAAGCTGCTCCGCTGTTAAAACCAGTGTTGGAAGCTCCCAACTTTGCTGATCCTTTCATTGTCCAGTGCAAGTCCTCTGACTCAAGGGATGGGAGTAGTCCTGTCTGAAAAGCAGGTGAGGAACATTCATCCTTGTATCTCTCCAGAGAGCTTACCTAAAGAGCACAGGCTCTTGGGACCAATAAAAAAGAGTGTGCCTGTGTTTGTGCCATAGCCAAGAGAGACCTTATTTCTATAGTATCATATTTAATTGAAACCAACCATAATCCTCTTCATTGGCTTAAGCAGATGGCGGGAAAGAATGGAAGGGTTCTAAGATGGAGCCTTACGCACCAGGATTTTGAGTCGAAGCTCCGGTATAAACCCGGAAGGGAGCACTTAAATGCTGATGCATTAACTCGCTACTTTACAGAAGGGTAAATTAACTTTTCTAGCCGAGTTTAGCAGACTGTAGGTGCAACTCAAGGAAATGTGCATAAAAACTTTAATTTCAATTTTTCATTGTATTTATAGTAAAGTTTCATTTAAGGTTGTTTGGTTATCAAAATGTGCGTGTGTGGTTATCAAACCTGTAGAGTTAACGTTTTGCTATGTTCCCGTAGTAAATAGATACCTCATAGCTATATGGTAAATTGGTAGACTTAAGTCTTAGCCTAAAGTGTCTAAAAGCAACATTATTTTTGCTATTTTATTTTTTGTGCAAAATAAAACATATCTTGAATTTTAAATGATTAAAAACTCTGTAAACCTCCCAGTGTGGTGTGAGTTAGGAATAGAGCCCTCCCTCCGCACTACAAACCCATGGGGACATATCACCAGAGTAGCGTATCGGCGTCATCTCCTAATTTCCATCATTAACCTTGTTAAATGTTTAAGGACAACTTCCCTATCTTTGGGAGCACTCATTCACTATAGTGCACTTGTTGGGGGGTCGTTAGTCTATTTCTACATCTTCGGATTTGTTGTGGTACCTGTCTGGGATCCACTGCTTGTAGGGTGGGTTCCATAACATGTACTGGTCTTCGTGAAATTAAACATATTTTAATTTTCATACTAGTTACGAATTCCCTCGCACTACATTGATGGTGGTAGTGCCTGCACTAACCCTTTGTTTCAACCTCGATTCTGCATTTCATGGAAAACCGGAAATCGGTTCCTTTTGTGGGAGCATGGAATTGAGATTGCTATTTACAACTGTGTAGCGGACATACTCTAGTGTGGTTCTAGCGTGTTCAAGCATAACGTTGGTGCATGAATGCTTAGGTAACTCGGGCGTAAGCCTTCATTAAATTACTGGTTGCAGTTAGTTAATTTCATGTTTGTTGTGTGGCGTTCATCTTGCAATGCACATCCACTCGAATTTTATGGTTGTAAAATTATAATATTATGATCGCGATCTCTGTATGCAGGCCGTTTACGTAATGTAAACATCGAAGTTAAAGTGCCGATTCAACTGGTAGTACTCTGGTTGAATGGTTCCTAGTGTATTACATTGTAGCTCTACGTGCACTGTAAACTTTACAATTAAACTTATCAGTATGCTAAGTAGTTTGTCTTTAAATTTGTATCTTTGGACAATGTAGTTTGTCTGCCGTGCCAATTACATGCCTGTTCTGATGCAGGTCCTAGAATTACTGTAATTAAGTATTAAGGGTTTCACTTGTATTTTAAGGTACCTCACAGTGTGTAGCATTACGTGATGTAAATGGTCCGACGATTTGTTGGTGGGTTGAGTTTAATTACGTCGTGTTTGTTAAGCATAGAACTTTAATGGGTTTTAATTCTTGTTTGTATTCTTGTGTTCTGTATTCGGTAGAATTTAAATTAAACTTTGCGTACCGGTTATGTATGACCATTAAATTAAATGCTGTTTTTGTTTACTTTTTGTGCCCTTAAGTCATGGCGTACAACAATGTCTTAGCGATGCGTGTAATGTACATACGCTCACGTGACGAGGAGCTGCAACGATGATCTTAAGAGCCTCTGCCCCACTGCATTTTCTTTAAAAACAGCCTCGACCCTTAGATATCAAGCAAGCGCGGACCTGCACTGGGCTTTTTCTGCTCTTTGGGAATGAGAATTAGAGTAGTATTGGGTACTGGTTGTAAATATAACTTTCGCTATGATTGGCTGAGAGGCACTTACCGCCGACGCTGAAGAAGGTGAGATGAGATGCCGGAATATCGTGGTATAGTTTTAGGGATCACTGGAGGCTACAGCAGAGTATAGTGGGCGGCGATGTACGGTGCCGTGGTCTAGTCGCTTCGATGCTGGACTGACAGAAGATATAGTTGCGGTTAGCCTCTCCACTAATGGAGACCCTTAGGCAACAGTAGAAAGATCGGTTTTGTGCATGGCTGTTTAAATATCACGGTGATGTGGATTGTGATGGGATGTGGACACAGCCACCTCTCCAAAGATACTCTCGTCCGTGATGGTATAACCATTTGAATTTGGTATAAGAATTCAGTAAGTCGGTTTGACTAACTGTTGATAACTTCATTCTTGATAGTTAATTAGTCGTATCACAAATCATGCTACAACTGATTTAGCAAAACAGTGCATATGCTTCCACTTTTGTGATGCTTTATGACCAGCATTTGAGCTGCTGTAATTCCATCTGTACAATTAATTGCTGTTGTAAACATAATTCTTGCTTTCATTGATAAATAAATGTAAAAGTTCGTTGTTCAATACGTCAAATGTCTTCATTGCCACAGTTAAGAATTTCCAGCAGTGGTCACGGCGGTCGATTGGTGGCAACTTATCAGTAGCAGTTACTGCTGTCACTGCCCAAAACTCATAGTTGCGGAGGTGGCCGTGCGGAGTGAGCCATGCAAAGCCAGCTCCATCATATTACGTAACATTTGACACGAAAGATTAGAAGCATTCGAAACACTCGAGTTTTGGCACACTGGTTGAGTCGAGCTTGAGCCAAATTCATAACCCTATAGGACTCGAAATTGTAAGTTTCAGATTCGCATATCCCTGCACTTCACTTTGTGAAGCTGAGTATACATCTGATCCAGCTATTTATCCGAAACAGGAGGAAAACAAACTGAATTGCTGCTTTCACCACTTTCATCTGGCTTTCATGTTTTCTGTATTAGAAGTTTTCGGTATTTAGAAGGTTTTTGCATTTGGAAGGTTTTTGTATTTGGAAGGTTTTTGTATTTAGAAGGTTCTTGTATTTAGAAGTGCATCAATATACAAGCGTAAAACGTCTTTTTGACCTTTAATGATTAAAGTAGGTAGCTGGTTGCTTGGGCCAATTGGCCCATAGTACTTGAAAGTCATTACAACTATTTTAAACTACCGGTCAGATTTTTGAATTGTTAATAAACTAGCACTTTCTTTTCTGCTCTGTTGTAGAGTGCATATTCGGTTCAGAAAGAATTAGTGTGGTCACTAACGAATCTGATAGCTGGTGGTACGGAGAAGCATATATTATACCTCTTACGCCGAGGCCTGAGTCCCATATTGTTGGAATTTCTCTCCGTCAAGCAAGCTCGGGACGTTTATGCATCACTTAAACACATCTGTCATGAAAGGGACAAACAGAAAGTAAGTCGTAATTTAAAGAGAATATGTAGAAGCAGGCTAAATCCTAATGAAGCGAGGTCTTGAAAGTAACTCTTACTCAAACGCAGCTATGTACCATCACTCTCGTCACACTTCGACAATAAAGGAAAATGGTGAATAACGAACGTTCTAGACGTTCTAAACGTTCTTCCCTGGGATGAATCCAGCTTGGTGTGTGTGGGTTGGCCACATATTCCTTCCTGTGAAAGAAAAATATATTTTACCAACGATAGTAGGGATAGTACGACTAGATGGAGCTGTAACGCTAAACAGTACTATTTCAATGTCTTTTATCCGGCATTAAAATCAATTCAAAAATTAACATATCGTCGTGATTTAGGCAGTAGGTAACGTATTCGTAACCTGGTGATATACACTATAGTGCGAGGCAAAGATTTTTTCTCAACGCAAATACTATTGGGTAGAGTATACAGCAATTGAGAAGACATTTGTAATGTATTACAAAACCAATGAAGTCATTGGCAATGGCTTTAAAAAGCAGCATTCAAATTCTTCGGTATTTTTCTAAAAAGACACAGCAGAGAAGTGAAAAACTTGTAAGCTAGCATAAAACATTGCAAACTGTGAAACGGGTAAAAAAAACACTCCTTCACCGTGAAGCTATAAGGGAACGTCGGAGAAAACATGATCGCCAATACAATTTGCGTGTTTTAAGTCTGTCCTTGTATCAACAATAGAGAATGAGTTAAGTCGATCAGTTAAATTCGTCTGCAGTAAACTGTGACTTGCTGCGGAATAAGTGGTACACAATGTATGATACGGAATTAATCCGATGGTGCCTGCAGAAGCGTCCAGAAAATTACACTTTCCATACGTCAATATTTCATAAATTGATGTAGACTGGCTTCACCCTTGCAGTAAACTGGGACTTTCTGCGGAATATGTACACAACGTATGATCAGGGCCGGATTAAGGGGGGTGCTTTGGGTGCTGAAGCACCCGGGCCACAGGCCTCAAGGGGGCCTCACAGCCACGGGAAAATAAAGCAGGTACTATTTTAGGCTGCTTAAAGTTAATTAGGTGGTTCTCAGGAGCGTTTTTTCTTAGCGCATGAAACGTTTTAGATGACACTGTCAAAAAAAAATTCCAATTACGAATCAACTCTTTCACCAATCTCTTCCTGGAGCCGATGACCAGATGTACTTTTCGCTCCATTCTCATGATCGCCTTGAAACGAATGTAAGGGCTGTTCAGAGGCTATTGTCACAAGTAAAAACTTGGATGTAAAGAAAGACTTTTCTCAATGTGCAACATTTGCGTGCTGCACCAGGCTTTAAAACATTTATATTACACTCCATAACAAAATATAAGTAACTGACGTTTTTTGTTTGATAAATAAAATAAAAAACATGCACGCATCTGAAAAATCTCGGATAAAAGTAAAATAAAAAAATAAAACACCCGTTAATTTTTTTAGTCAGTCCAGAGAACCACTAATTCAGCCTTAATTTTAAAAAAATTTATTGTTAAAAAAAATACTTTTTCTGCAGGACGGGGGGGGGGGGAAGGGAATAGGGCCACATTAAAATTTAAGCACCAGGCCTCTACAAGGTTTAATCCGGCCCTGCGTATGATACGGAATTACGCCTATTTAAGAGCCATATATTCGCAACATAAACCGAACGGTCAGTGTGTGATTAACGTCTGATTTTTCAAATGTCAAATTAACGTCAGATTAACGTCTGATTTAAATATGGCATAAATCCGTATGATACGTTGGTTACTTTTTCCGAAGCAAGTATTTTTTTTTAATGCAAATGGGTTTAACTGATCAACGTCGCTCATTTTATTGGTGTGGGGAAGGATCCAGAAAACACGCCCGTAGAATGAAAAAGTTCCTATTTTGTTTTCCTTGTAACTATTATAATATCGATCTTAGAGGGATTATTTAGAAAGTCCGATTTTTATTAGGTGATAACTTAGGTAAATCGGTTGATGCATTGCGGTAAAATGTATCTGATGTCATCTAGGAAGCTGTCGAATTTTTTTATTTTAGTATATTGGCTACAAATTAATGGGCCGAACGAAAATGCTGTCTTATCAAACACGAGGGACTTCACTTTTTGTTCGTCTGTACTTCTTGCTTCACTTATTGGGCGTGGGAACAAAATTTAGCCAAATATATTTTTTATGGTAAACAAAAGTTATCATTATATTAGAGATAGCAGTAATCAAGGGCGGTACTAAACCCTTGCATGTGCCTGCATGACCATCCAGTGTAAATAATAGTGTAATCACTGAAATGTAACTAGGCCTACAAACAATTTATTGCTTTAGAGTGCTGATGAAGAAAGGCCTAATAAAGAAATTCTGTGCGAAAAAATTGAATCCATTGCTGGTGAGCTGCTAAGAAGAGGTAAGGCGTTGTTTGATGGTGTATTGACGTGTGGGGGTACTCGTTGCCCAGCAGCTTGTGCGTTTTCTATTGTGGGTTGGGTTACTTGTTTCGTGGTCTGGGTCTAGTACGGGTAAACTGCCAAAATCTGCGTTACCCATGGTTGATCTTTCATCGTTGAAAGCCGTGTGTTGAAAATAAATGTTTAGAACTAAATTTCTTAATTCCGGATATTCTGAAAATTCGGGAATCTCAAAGCGGAATAATGGGCCTTACTAACCAAGTCTCCAGCTTAAGTGGTTTCGATTTGTTATATTTGTTGGTGCTACCGCTATATGCTGAAAAAAAACATGATTGCTTGCTGTCATGTATATTGAATACCCTCCAGTTTTTTTTTAATAACGTATTTATACAGTGGTTTACTGCGGAATGGGTTGGGTGGTGATTTTAACTACGGAGGTAGGATTGAGTATACTACCCTACCCAGTAGTAGTTGGTTTGTGTCCGTCAACCTGCCGCTGCAGACCAGTCATGATTACTAAGGACAGCAAGAGATAAATTCTGCAACAAGATGTGTAACCTTGGACATTATTACATTATACGAATGAATAATATTAATTTCGCGTGCAACAGTTTGTTTATTGCTTTCTGATTTTCATTAGGCAAAAATGCTTCTCAGGTTCCTTTGTGCTACCATTCATTGGGTGTGCATGTTCAGCGACTCCTTTTATTTCTTCTCATGTTAACGTATGGACATTAATTCTCACTTGTCTGGTAACTAGGGATGGGTCGGTAACCGAAACCGAAAACGAATTTTCGGTTTTTACTGAAAACCGAAGCCGATTTGGATTTTGTGTCGGTTTTTCGTACAGTGTTCGAAAAATCAAAAATTGATTTGATTTTCTAATTTAAAAAAAATTAGCATTTTCTAAGTATAAATGACGACAAAGCTCGTAATCATTAATCATAGCAGACAGAGGAAAATGGTGCCACATCTAGGACTATGGTCTATGACGCTGCTGAAAGTGAAAGCAGGAGTTAAAAGCTAGTAATTCTTCTGTTACAAGAAAAAAAAACTAGAAAAATAGTTGGTTGGGGAGAATTGTGGCAAAAACCGATACTGAAACCGAAACCGCGGTTTTGTGGGCGTATAAACCGAAACCGGAACCGAAGTCAAAAAAATGAAACCGACCCATCCTAACTGTTAACTATGTCATATTATTTTTGATGAACTGAAGAGAACTTTCAACCCTGTATACTGAAGGTTTCCCACCATTCATTTTATGTTTTGCTATCACTAACGTCTTGAAATGTTACATATACAACACCAATCGAGAGAGTTTGCTCCTAATTCGGGTACCTTTACACATGAATTGGTTCAGATTATTAAAACATGACAGTTTTAAGAACGCCTAAGAAAACTAAAATCATACCCTAGGAACAACATAGTGCAGTAAGCCAACTTTATGCACTTACATTTGATTAGAGTGGCATGACCTGGGCAACCCAATCCTTTCCCAGATCATGATGTAACGTCGCAGACTTAAGACAGTCAACGAACGTTTAGTAATGTCTGATGTTACTATACCAGTCTTAAACTTGCTATTAATTATTTCAGCTGCGGGTCCAGAATCTCCACAACGGGTAAATTTTACTTCTACAACATTACCTGTGCCTTTCCTGGAATGTAAAAACCTGTCAGTGAGTAATTTACTTTATAGTACAGCATTCTGCTGGAATTGAAAGTGTTACGAAATATACTGCAGTTTCCAGGGGTTAATTTAATAATAGAAGAAAGTTGAAGAAGATTCACATTCAAGTTGAAATTGTTGTTCTTGTCTTTGTGTTGATTTTGAATTATTTCTGTGCCATGGATTTCACTATGTGCGTGTTAATGTCCTTGTTCGTCAGATAATGGTTCTGACTAATAATGTGAAACGGGAATAAGTTGCTGTATAACTCCTTAAGAACCATTCTGTGGAGATCGTGTTTTAGTTTTCCATATAAAGTATTGGAACACGAAATTGTAACGCATCGTCACTACCTACGCAATCGAGCAGTTTTTTTCCAGGGCGATAACTCTCTTAAGGACTGATCAATATTTATGGCCGGGGGAGGTCCGGAGGAAATTGGGGAAGGGTCATGATGTTTTTGGACCCTCTTGAGGGGATGGGGGGTCGTAAATTTGTCTGGTCCCGTCAAGGGGGTATCAAATACACACTGACCAACTGAAAGAAAAAGGCATTTTTGGACCTCAAAAATGGCACTTTTCAGCAGTCAAAATTTCTAAAAATGTCTCAGCTTCTGGGGGGGGGAAGCCCCCCCATACCCCCATGATGTGAGTGTTTATAAGGATTTGAAGCGATTAGTACCATCACTGCAAGTACAGTTTTTGCAAAGACATTTGTAGAAAAGCTTTGGCACCTGGTTTCTTGGTGGCTTCTGCTTTTCAGGCTTTAACTATCGTACGGAAGTGGGCATGCGAGTAAACAGTGTGGTCATCATACATATTGTGTGAATCTCGACAAGAAATGGGTATAAGGAACATTTTATAGAACATTTTTAACCCAACACGTCTTTTCGTTAAAAAACGAGACTCATTTCCTTACTATGTCGGTGAGGAGAGCCACTTAGTTAATTTTACTACCGCATTGTTCTTGGGTACAAGAAATCATCTGCAGACAGTTTTAATAGGTTCACAAAAAGCACATTTTTGGGGGGGGGGGGGGGGGGCCACATTTTTTGGACCTTGAGTCGGGGAAACGAGATTTATTTTCAGGGTCATCGAAAATTTGGTGGTCACATTTTCATTTTCTCCGGGTTCCCCCCCCCCCCCCCCCGGCCATACATAATGACCAGTCTCTTATAAATACCTTCGAAAACCGCACCACTCTAAGGCCCGGTGCACACATGTGCATTTTTAACGCTGCGTTACCGCATTTGCGGTGTAGTTTGCGTGACATCTGTTGGGTACTTCACACATACCTGCGTCGACGTTGCGTTCGTTTTGCACCACACTTTCCCCCGTCAACGCAGCGTTAACGGAAACGCACCTACGTCTCTCAGTACCTTGTGTGACTTGAGCGGTGCACATATCCGTCGTTTATCGCAGAAGCGTTACCGAAAATGGACTTCAATTTCGAAGAAATAGACATGTAATTGTTTATTGGGAGAGTAACGAACTATCCTGAAATATGAAAGCTGCAGAAATGATTGAAGACTCGTTGGGACGTAATTAAATAACTTATCCGAATTTTTTATTTAATTTGCAAAGGATGTATAATTTATTTCCCTGGCATGTCTTAATCAGTAAATGAATGTACCAAATATCGTCACACTGGTTTGAAAATATATTTTTTGTACACGAAGTAGGCGAAAAAAGCAATATCGTCTCATTGGTTTCAAAATATATTTTTTTGTACACGGGGTTAGCAAAATGAGTTTGTGGCCGAATGCGTACTGACGTTACTTCACGGTCATGTGTGCATTGATTGTGTCAACGCAGCGTCAACGTGTGTTAAAAAAAACGCATGTTTGCACCGGCCCTAACGCATTAAAACTCCCCGCGGTTGTAGGCAGTTTTGGCTCATTGCTTGCTGTCACACGTGCATTTGTTGCTATGTCGGCCATTCCGACCTTTTCTAAACTTCAGTCACAGCTTGGTCATCCACTTTTAATTTTAATGCCTGTCAATATAAGTCAACTGACTTGGTTTCTTCTTACAGAGTTCACCTACGAACATTGATATTCAAAAGGCGTTTCATCTGCGTTGTAGTGTTGTAAAGAGGTCACAGCTGTTACGTGGTGAAGTACAAAAGTGCATCCCGAGCTTGATGCAAGAAAGTTGGTTTCCAGGTAATAATTATCTACTGTAACCCAAGGTTGATGAGAACAGAGAGAAAGATCGTTGCAGCTACACTGTCCCGTATTGCGCCTCGCATGGCTTTCCCTCCATCTTAAACTTCTTTCCCTCCCCCCTGACCGCTTTGGTTAGGCTCATTGTTTCATTTGGCGCAAACCAGGCCAAGCTCTTTGACAGCTTTATTTTGATTGGTTGTTGTATTCTTATGTCAACTGCTTCGGCCAATCAAAACGGATGAAATATTGGGAGGGGGGAGGGGAGATCACCTATGAGCTACTTTACGTTGCCAATTGACGATGTACAGGGGGGAGGAGGGAAATCGTCTTCTACCTATTTTGCGTTGCCTTGGCTACCTCGTGGGATGTAAAAATGATTTATGCTAGAATAACAGTCGATTTTGATTGAAAAAAAATTTTGAAACTGGGGAATGATAACTGGATTTACTGAGCAACAACGATCATCCTATTCCTATACTTCCACAGCAAGCCGGCGAAGCTTAGAGTAAAAGGGCAGCGACGGTCATCCCAGCGGCAAGTCTTAAATGATTTTGCACGAAAGCCGGGTATTTTTTTTTCCTCCTTTGGTTTGTGTTTTTTTTTTTGCATGGCCGTATGGTTCCTATATAAAAACGAACCTTGAATTTTGTGGACCCAGTAGCTCTTTAGTTAGCAGCTTTAGTTAGCAGGAAATTAAATAAACCGTTGGGCTGGTTACATCCAAGAATATTCCCATTTGTGTTTCTCATCGAGTTTTTGATTAATATAGTCTTTAATAGGCCCCAAACGTCAATTTTAAGGGCCAATTTATCGTTGTGTTTTATGAAACGTGGGTTGACCTCAGCGATGTGACTACGAAAAAGTAATAGTTAAAAGGCAGGTTGCGGTTTTAATAAATGGCAATTTTCCGGTTAAGTATGGTGATTTAGCATCTATCAAGTACTATAATAAAACATAATGAAACGAAAAAGCACTCGGAATTGTAGGACAATTTATTTTATTTTATTTTATTTTATTTTGAACTCTCTTATACAGGTTTTTGTTGCAATCAGAATTGGCCCCTGATTTTATAAAACCTTTATATCATTGAAGTCGATATGGAAAAGAAACACATTAAGTTACGTGGACTGTAAATAATTGTCGGTAATTTTGAGATGTATGGGAGTCCAATACTTAACACAATTTGTCGAATGGCACTGGGGACAAGCCAGCTTGTCCTGCCACCTCTCGGACAGAGCAGGAACTGATTTCGCAAAGCGTTGGCTTGTTTTTAAGGTGTGCGCCTGTTATTGTTTGACGACGGCGAAGACCTATTATTTTTTTCCACGGTGGCAAAGAGCCATATTTTTTTTTCGTGGTGACAGTGGATTAACTCGGTAGCGTTCCCGTAAAAGTATACAGATAAATAAACCGAGATATTTCTTTTTGCTGAAATATATTTTCTACGTGTAATTTGGACCTTTTTCCCCCACAATTTCTTGTTTATTGTCACATGCACTATTTTATTTGATTGCTGGGGAATCATGTTTCGTGCCTGCTGGCACTAGATACCGAAATATGCATTTTTCATTAATCCCATTTTGTAAGGAAGCTCCACAAGGAAAAAAAAATTATTTAAAAAAAAAACAAAAATCGACGCAGCGCATCACATTTTGCGAGGATAAAAAAAATTGGTTTGTACGCTCATGCGAACCAGGGTATTTATTTTTCGCGGTTTTAAGAGGTGTCTCTTTCCTGCTGATGTGCATTTACCCAACATAGATTTTCTCAGTCGGCGACAGCTTGCCATTCAGTATGCTGTGCGTTTGCGTGCTGTGCAATCCAGTCCTGCTTGGTCCATGGTTTTTGGGCCAGACTTGCGAGTCGGTAGACGCAGGGTGGGTAAGGGTGATTTCCGCGATAGGCTCCAGCAGTCCTGTCAGGAGATAGCCTTTGAAATGCCCTGCGTCTTGAGGCTTGAGAGAATGCCAGTTGCCCCTTGGCTTGTCCCAGGTGGCAGTTTCATTTTTGCTCTGGCGTCCCTCCCGAAGGGTTCCACTCTACCAGCAAGGTACTTACAGGAGTTCCGGCGGCTGAGTTCTCAGTACGCCGGTTATCAGCGCCTGTTTACTGATGGGTCGAAGTCCGACGTTGGCGTGGCGTGTGCTTGTGTGTGTAAGGGTGTAACGGTTGCCCATCGCCTTCCATCAGGCTATTCTGTGTTCTCTGCAGAGCTTTTGGCTCTTGGTTTGGCGGTGGAATGGATTCTTGACCTTCAGGGCACGCATTTCATTGTCTTTAGTGATTCCATGAGTGTCCTGGAGACCTTGGCGAATTACAATCCTCGGAACCCCTTGACACAACGTGACCAAGCTTTGCTTTCCCGCTTGCCTGGCCAGCGGAAAACCGTGCTTTTCTGCTGGATCCCGGGCCATGTTGGGATAGCAGGGAATGAACAAGCTGATTCTGCTGCGAAAGGGGCCCTTTCTGGCCCTCTCGGTAGGGATCTCAGCCTTGTTCCCTCAGATGCCTTTCCAACTCTGCGTCTGAGGTTACACGCTTTTTGGCAAACCTTGTGGGACAGACAGGACGGTAATAAGTTACGGGCCATTAAAGGCACTGTCGAGGAGTGGCACTCGGCGTGTCACTGCAGTCGCCGTGAGAAGGTTGTGTTGGCCCGTTTGCGAATTGGTCACACCCGGCTTACTCACTGTTTCCTTTTGCGGGGGGTTGACCCTCCTGAATGTTCTTGGTGTCGACGGCCACTTACGGTCCGGCACTTACTTGTTGATTGTCGCCATCTTGATGGTGTTCGTCGTCGGTTCCATCTTCCGCATGACATTGCGCGTCAGTTGGGCGATAAGTCTGTCCTCCTGTCCGGTGTTTTTCAATTTTTGCAGGAGGTACAGATGTATGACAAGATTTAGATTAGGGGTTTGAATAACATCTCTGTAATGTGTGGTGCAGTGGCAACCCGGACCACTGCACTGTGACTGAGGTTGGCGCTAATGACCAAGTTGTCGACGCGCCATTAAGCCTCAATCCCCCCCCCCTCAGTCTGATGCCCGTGCTACGCACGGTGTGCCAACCGGGTACAGAGTTTGATGTTTTAATGCGTCCCTTCCCCTAGTCCTCACACCCACTCCGTTAATTTTAATTCTTTTAACCTATTCAAGGCCAGTTTGTCTATTGTGACTCGTCACCGGACTTCCGTAGTAGCTTCTTTTGCCCCATTAGAGCTGGACCGTTATAAGAACGAACGAGAGACACAGTTTTGTCCCGACATTAGAGTGGGCAGGTAGAAAGCTGGTGAGGGAAAAGGTGTAGTGCAATAGTGTCGTTACCATAGTGGCTTTCCACCTTCCCTCCCGAATGTGGGCTTAGAACTGAACTCCACCGTTCGTTCTATAACTGCACAGCTCTACATGCTCGCACTATAACTTTCCATTTCAGTTGCCCTTTTTACTGTGATTATAGCTTTCCTGGGGCGACAACAGTTGGCCCCCCAGTGCTAAAACTTGTTAGCGAACTTTTCGATCTCCTCACAGTTCTCGTTTCATTGTTGCAGGAAGTAGTCAAGGCAAAATGCCAGTTGTTTTCTATTTTGAAACAATTCAACTGGGGTCACGCTGCCCGCATTTAGGAAATACACAACTCATTTAATCACGTCAATCTACCAATTGTTTCTTCAACATTTACTGTCAAATACTGGTATGAGTAGACGTATTTTACCAAACGGTGTATAGCTACTCATTAGCGTTGTTACCAAGGCAGTGACACTTTAGCTATAGTTCTTTGACCATGGACTTACTGTCGGACTATGCGATAGTAACTCAAGTAGCTCTATAATGTCTAGAGTACGTTGCGAGAGAGTGGTAAATTTACCCTGATAACAGCGACAATGCTTTTTTTTTTCCCACGTATTTTAGTTAGTTACAGATTTATTGTGTACGCGGCGTATCTTGAGTCCTGCAGGTATTTTATGAGCGGCTACGTCTTCCTGGAGGAAGCGGCTTTAATCGATGGCCGCCATTGTTCTTGTAACCATCTAGGATATCAACAAGGCACTCTGCTACCAAAAATATACAATCGATTATCTGTGTTCGTTTTGGGGCGAACTCAAGATAGGCCGCGGACACTATAGTTAGGACAATAGCGAAAAATGGCGACATGTTGAATCGTTGGTTAGAGTTATGTCAAATAGCTTTCCCCGTGTACGGGAAAAGGCTGTTGGGTGTATACTCCCTAATGACGCGTTTACGCAATGATCTAGCTTCGCATTCTGGCTGCTACAGAACCTAGACATAATCAGTAATTTGTACGTGAGGTCGTTTGGCCCTGCCAGGTCGTGTAGAAGCATTCTATAATGAGAGTTTAGAAGCAACTGCACTAAACAAAAAAGACGTAATTACCAGTACACAGACGTGGTAATTTGTTTTCAGTTCTTTGTTTATAAAATTACGGTGAAAAAGTTGTTCTATTGTGTGCGCGGCGTATCTTGAGTCGTGGAAGTATTTTATGAGCGGCTACGTCTTCCTAGAGGGAGCGGCTTTAATCGACGGCCGCCATTGCTTTTGTAACCATTTTGGATATCAACAAGGCACGCTGCTACCAAAAACGTACAATCGGTTATCTGGCTTCGTTTTGCAGCGAACTCAAGATAGGCCGCGCACACTTTAGTCAGCTACGAGTAAATGAGTCAACAAACACAAAACCGGACTGGTTTCAGCACTCTGAAAAGCAGAAACCACTGCTTGTTTGGGGCTCCAGTCTACTGAATGTTAGACAAACAAGCAGTGGTTTCCGCTTTTTAGTTTGCTGAAACCAGTCCAGTTTTGTGTTTAAGATACCATCAGCAAGGTGCCTTTGCTCTTATCCACAGAATATTCTCTGCTGACGAGCCCAAACAAAAGGGAAATAGTCTGTCTAGAGATCTCTATGGGTGACAGCAGTTTGATTTCAGTAAATGAGTCCTGCTAAATTCTGCCGTCAGGGCGTTTCTTGCTGAGATTACTGAGAAATATTACGTAAATATAAAAACTGGTGATTGAAACCGAAAATAACTGAAACTTAACCTTTTTCAGGAAAAATTCTATATATTATTATTAGGGATCGATATGGCTGCACCCATTTGTTTATAGGACTGCATAAATGGGTGCAGTCATGTCAATCCTCTTCCTAGATAGCTATCTATGACTGGATATCTTGGAAGCGTATTTAACCGTGGCAACTCCGCTTTAACAACACTTTGCAATCGCACAGTTATTAGCTGCGAGAAAGAGACGCTCCGTAAAAATAATCACAGTCACCATTCAATTTTTTGCTTATTTCAACTTTCAGCTGCATTTTTGACGTTTCTAATTTAGGCTACGACTCCAATTAGGTTCATTCGAAAGGTGGGAATGCCTTCTTTGCATCAAAATTGAAAGGTTGTACCACAGTTTGGAAAAAAAGACACGTTCGTTTTACTCTGGGCTGATTTCACAATCACCGGTGGATTTTTCGCTCATTTTCCTTTCAGCCGCTGTTATGACGTTTTATAATTATTTAAGTGAATGACTCTAAGCAAGGTCATTCGAAAGGGTAGATGTGCCTTCTTCGCACAAGGGTTGTTGAAAGGGTCTACCACTCTTACGGACCGAGCTACGCCCATTTTACTAGGGGCTATATTAAGCATCCTAGGTTTCTAATTTAGGCGAATGACTCCAATTACGTTCATTCGAAAGGTGGGAATGTCGTCTTTGCGTCAAGGTTAATTGAAAGATACCAACCCAACGTAAAACGGGCATAGCTCGGTCCCTATAATATTGGTAGATCCTTTCAATTACCCTTGATATACAAATAAGACATTAGCACCTTTCGAATGAATCAAATTGGAGTCGTCCACCTGAATTATAATCGATGTAGCAGCAGTTGAAAGTTACTAGTTAGCAAATTGAGACATCTGTTTGCATTAAATTACCCAAAATGGCCAAAAATGGCCGCCCAAATTGACAATTTTTCTCGAAATCCATAAGAGATTGAAAGAAAAACGTATGGGACCTATTTTAGATTATCTTATTGCAACCAGCTTTTATCTCCACCGTTGTACTCACTAACGGTTCTTGTATAATAGGCAAAAATGGCAAAAATTGAGTAAAAATTGGGCAGTTTTGTTGCCATCTAGGTTTCAGCTTTGACTCCAGTCACCTTCTCAAACTACACATCCTTTACACCCCTTCCTACAAGGTTAATTTCCGAGATTTTTATATAACGATTATTGAAACTTGTTTAATGGGCCGCTGCCATAACGATTATATGCATTTTTTAACAATGGGCATTTTCATAAACTCACTGAACAACTCAACGACCGATTAGACAAAAACCGACCACTTCCACCAAACGTGTCGTCAGTCTTTTATGAACGGCTCGATGCATGCAACTTTGGATTTTGATGATGCTCACTATGAATTACCTGTCTAGCGCCCCGCGCCCCCACCCCCCAGATGCTCACTAGTCGTACTTGCGTTGTCAAGGCCCGTTACTAAGCAGTTTTATCGTAAATACCGACTGATAAGTAGTGGTTATTGGCATACTTTTGCCATTTTTGTTGTTGTAAAGAGTCCTTATAAATCCCGTACTGGCTTCTTGCAACAATACAACAATGCAGTACAACAATGCAATCTATTGTTGCAATTCGTATACATATATACTTAATTGCAACAATGCTGTAAGTAAAAATGAAATACAGCAATGAAATTGAATTGATTGGTTTCTTAAAACTGGTTCAGCTTCCACTTCAGCCAAAGCCTGGTTCAACATTTCATCTTCATCTTCGTCGAACAGTTGGTCAACGCCCAACGAAACACTGAATTTAGCCATAATAAAAATGCAAACATCAAAAAACGATCAAAGCACACGGAAATCGAAGGGACGAACGGACAAGAATAGACGAGTGTGCAAATAATAATAATAAAATCATTCATATAGCAAAGAAACTGTATCGGACAGAGAAGGGAGAGCATCCTCCACTTATACCAGTCCGAAATTAAAGGAGCAGCTAACATGTATAAAAAGAAACAATAAAAACAGGGAAAAAGAAATAAAAATGCAGGTTAAATTGTTAGATGAAATTATGAAAGTGCCCTACAATATGAAAAGTAATCCTATGTTTTTCTGAAAAACGACAACAGATAGAGTATGGCATATATTTTTTTTTTCGAATTCAGCACGTTTTTTCCAGTTATGAACAACCCGAAAACCTTCTGTTGCAATTTTTGGTCGGTTAATCCTTTTTTTGCCAGTATTCACTGGCCTGTTTAAAAAGCTTTTCAGAATATTTTCTCAACGTGCTGTAAATGTCTACTTTTGAAAAATTATACTCTTTAATATATATATACATATATTTTTTTTTTGGTGGGGGAGGGGGTTTCACCTTTGTTCCCTTCTCCACGAGTGCACTACTGGGGAGGTTACGGGAGAGAGGGGGGGGGAAGAAGGAACAACGGCAACGTCAGCGAATTATGTGGTCAGAGAATAATTAATTAAAGCGCGGACTTTTAAGAACTCGTGTGAAGTAAAGACGACTGCATCGAGCCAAAGGCTAACACGAAGGTGACCAACCTACCCAAGAAAAGCCACAAAACTAAAACCACAGAACACGGCCAAAAAAAAATACATGTCACTATAGCCAACCACGAAAGAATTCAGCAAGGTAGCTGAAGAATGGTGGTGACCAGGTTTCTCACAGATAACTGATTTTTTTTTCTGTGGTACAATATCCAAACATCAAACGCGGTGTAGAATGGCGTATTAGTCCAGTGTGGATGGAATATTAGATGCAATGGACAGCTACTCTATATAAAAAAAAATGCCAACAGCCCTACATTGTTACGAAGCGTAGTGCGGCTACTTGTTTGTAATAATTATAAAACACGTATTAAAAGACAATTTAATTTTTTTTTGCAGACGTGGAAATTTTGAAAACGACTCTTTGTCGCATGACATGCCAATGGAAGATGGCTGCTTTAACTACAATCATGGGAGTGGACAAAATTGGAACGAATCTTGAAGTACTACTGTACAGCATTCATCAACAAGCTAACGATGGCAATATAAAAGTGTTGATTAAAGTCACTTCAAGACGGGATTATCAGGTATTTAGTAATAGATATCCGTGAACAAGACTCGGTCACGCCTACACCAATTTTTCTTGCTTTCAATCGAGCCAAACGTTGTATGATAAGACTTGTAGTCACACTTTCTGGCCAGATCACGCTCAATCGTGAGCAATGCCAAACCACTGTCTTTCTTACTTCATAGTGTTGCGAAGATAGTTTTTGATTCGAGTAGTCGAGTAATCACAAACTGAATTACGAAAAATCCCCCCCCCCCCCCCCCCGCTCTCCGATTCGCCCTGGTGCACCGCACGCTTCGCAACCCCCTTTTGCCGGCCCTGTCTGCGAGAAACGAACAGTCCAAATATCGAGGGGTGGCGATTTTGCCACCCTGATTCTGACTTACCGGGTCTTGTTCACGGATATGTATTTTAATGCTAAGGTATGACGTCAAGCTAACTTACCGGATTTATTTAGGTTGTTTAAGATTTTTTTTTGTAAATATTATTCGTGAATCATGAATTTAAGAATTTTTACATGCGTCTTATGTAAATTTCCGAACGGAAGCCTCCGGGTGAAAAGCTTCCTGTGTACGAAGTCGGAGAGACGGGGAGAGACGTTCCTTTCCATTTAGTTGCCGACGTTTGTGTTCTATGTTTTTTTCTTTTTTAATAGTTTAATACGATGAGAGTAGAAAATGCACTATTCGCTTGTGTGTCTCGTAGGTTTTTAGGTGTATTTCAAAGTGTCAGTAGCCTAGTTTTCGCATCGTCGTGACAAAGGTTGACGGGTTGGGCCATTCTTCCATGGGTGGGGTATCGCATAGTACGCGAGGTTGTTTTTTTTCGCATTAGTACGGAAAATGTCGCAGGTTGCAAATGTGCGTGTTTATGCTGGTTGCAATGGAGTGTGCTTGTTAAATTTGTGTTGTGTAGGATAATTTTGCAATGTCTGTCATTATATGTCACAAGCTGGAGGATGGGTTGTGTAGACCCCGAAAAAAGTGTTAGGTTATATATCATAAAAGTGTGGGTTATCAAAATTAACCCACGGTGACGTGTCTGAGTTTTCAAATTAACCGTATGTAACGGTTACACTTTTAGCATGGGCAGGTATTAGCGTGATTAATAAAATAGTGCAGGTAAACAGTAGCAGTGGCAACAAAATTATTGGCGGGAGGGTGGAGAAGGGGACGACAAAGGCATAATACAGCTAGCCAGGGCCATGGCTAGGTTAGGGCAGCGCTCCAGGGCCCCAGGCCAAAGTGAAACCCGAAAAAAATTGACGGAAAATGCTCGAAAGCAGCACAGTCGCAACACCCTTTTCACGTCGAGAGTTAGTCTGTTAATGTTCGAACGAGTTCATTGAACAAAATTTAAGGCTTTAAAAAAATTTTCTTAGTCCATTCATGTATGACGCGTATTCATGACACGTATTCACGACACGTAGAAACTAAAGACTATTTGTTCACCCTCTGAACGAATGGTATAAGTATACGTGCTGTCCAACCAAGCAATCTTTTTAAGCCAATAGATCGACGATGACAGCCCGGTCGTTTTCCATAGTGTAGAAAAGGCTTTCAGCAGTACTCAAAGCAACAGGAGTGATATTGCAAATTTTGTGTGTTCACGATAGGAAATCCTTTCCCCACCCGTCATAATGTCTGACTTCAAAGTGTGACTATTGTGGGTGTATTCGCTGCGCGGTCGTACGAGTGGCTTGCAGAGCGTGCGGACCGATTCCGCAGCCTCATGCGGTAATAAAATAGATGGAATTAATTATGTGTGCCACATAGCGCTTACCCCTCTTTAAATAGCCCTCTTTAACTAGAGTCCGAATGGATCGCTAGCTTGATGAGCGGTTAGTCTCGAAATAATTCCGGAAAGATGTGTAAAGGTCACAGCACGTTTTATCATTTCCAGTGGTCGCACTGGGATGTGATGCGGTTACAGGTGTATCAATGCTACTGCCGTCCCATACTGCGTCAATGCTTCTTGACAAAAACCCGTCTTTGTCACAGTCATAAGTGACCATAGGTATCGGCTCAAAGTTAGTTCGGTTACCGTTTGTAAAACTATAATTGGCTAAACGAAAGTCCTTCCTCACAAAAGGAGTCTTTAGTCACATCGAAGCACAGGATTGCTGCTGGTTTCGCCACTTCATTTTCTCTGGAATCGGCTTAGGCCTATAAAAATGGTGGTTCAAAAGAAACACGTCCTTCTTCCTCAAAAACCAAGGAAGGGTTTTTTTCTTCAATTTAAACATGACGCAATATAGGGGCTCGCCTTCACCCAACAGTAAAGGGAAACAATCTTGTTACAAAGGTGACAATGCACGCCCGCCCAACACAAGAGCGGGCGTTTACAATCGCTGACGCAATTGTTACAGCTTCACCTTCGGAAACACACTAGGCTAAACTGTCAAGTTACACAACTGAGTTAAATTAATTAAGCATTCAACCAGACACCCACCGAGCCCACACGACCAAGCTGTGGGAGGGAAGAAACGGGGAGGAACTCAAAGGTACTGTAGAATTCCTCCCACAACTATCACCAGGGGGTAGTAACTCTTAACAGTCGCAACACAACGTCACACAGAAGGGTTACTAGCGCAAATAGCGGTTACCGCTTGACCTACGATCGCGGTAGCACAGACAACAACATGGCGCTGGTAACTGTAGCTTAATTCGGCGCACAGTGGAGTTCAAAGACGCCGGCAAATAAATATTGCGCTGTCGTAAACTGTCAAAACAATTCGTGGTATTTTTACAAACCGCTAATGGCAAATGTCGGCTATCACAATTTTCCTTCACGAAATTCGCTCTCCCTCGCTCTCTTAAAGATCTTTTAATATACTAATACTCTCCTTATGTGCTGTCTGCAGTTGTTCACTAGCCATTTTCAAGCTACGTGATCGTTATCCGTACGGTGGCTCAATGGTTCACGACTTTTTTCTATACACATAGGAAACTTTATGATACCGGAAGAAGATGGCCACTGGCATCTGTGCAGTTTACCATGTATCGTCGTAGGTTGTATAGTGTGTCGTATCCGGTGTTGAAATGACGAAGTTCCGGTTTCATGAAAGTTTTGTGTATTGGAAAAAAGTCTCTTTTGCCCTCCAAACTCGTGTCCTTGCGCGTATAACGCTTGCTGAGTGTGACTTGCCATAATGTTCCTCCCTTAACGACATGAATATATTGCTGTAAGCTATCACCGATTGAAAGTCAGCAAAATCTGGCAACATCTAGCAATATCTAGCACTTGCTTGTGTAAGGTTGGCGGTAGCATTCCATTCGAACGACTAATGGCTGTAATTATCCAATTACCTGCAATTAAGGGTAATTACCGCATTCTAGAAGAAAGCAACTTGGAAACATTGGCCAAGCTATCTAACGTCAAGGAAAGCAACAGGTTTACCATAAGAACTGGTGTTCCATTCTTGTGTACAATTGTATCGGATTGAGTGGCACGAAAACAGACTATAATAGAAGGTTTTTGGCGCCGTTGGTGGAGACTCGCAAAAGGTTGCTATATACAAGCGGCAGAAACGCTCTCTGCCGGCTTGTAGGACAAATTTGTTGTTCGATGTCTGGTTGTAAAAATTCAATTCCAAATATCAATGGCTTGTAAAGCAAAGTACCGAAAAAAGTGTCCTATGTACAGTCCTGACAAAGCTACGGCCACCACCAAAATACTCTTAGGTCAGAAATCGTGAAATTACCTATTAAAAGCATTTTTAGATTGTAATTTTTCATCCAGATATTGACAAAAGGCAATGTATCACCCCATTGAACAGTGGTTTTTCTGCACCAAAATCAACGAAGAGCTTTACACGTAAATAAGCAAACGAAATGAACTAGTCAACTTATAAACTAAATTCCTCGATAGAGTTAGGCTTAAACACCCTCCCTGGACAGATAGAAAATTCGTATTATATCTTTGTTACGGCCCACCGTCTTTTTTTTTTTAAATCGAATTAATTTTAACAGCCCAAGGGAGTTTAATAGGCGATTTTCGGTTGGTGTAGCAGCAAAACAAGTTTCATTTTCCTGATGATTTGGGGTTCAAGAAATTAATTATCGTCGAAAGGCAGCCGAATTCTATTCAATCACGACGAGACACGATACACAATTGACATAAATAGGGTGTATAATATGCAAGAAATTCATGACCACACTGTATCAGGTTCGCTAATGGGATTTAGTCCTAGATGCAACCTGAAGAGTATATAACCCACTAGCCGTTACGTAGGGTTACGTCACATCCGACGCTAGATCACACTCATTTTGCGGCTGCGCCATGTGACACATCGTACGAACGCTAAAAGGTAAACAAACATTGGCGCCGATGACTGCAAATTACGATCATCCACGTCTGCTTGTCCGTTGCTGCGGGTTATAATAATTACCATGAGATCAAAAATCTGAAAGACTAATGCGATAAAAATTAAAATTATTCATGCCAATAGATCGCCGAAGAAAAATTATAAGATACTATCCTAAAATATTATAAAGTGTGATTTTAAAATACGAAAATAATTCCGGTTTGTGACGAAACTATTACGTTCATGCTGGTTCGTCTGTTAGGCGCAAGGCCAACTGAGACAGTAGCTGCGTTCCTCACTGCGAGGAAGGCAGCTACTATCTCAGTTGACCTTGGCGATGGAAATATGTGCAGATGACGCTCTGCGCCTAGCTTTACACCTACTACAATTTTAGTTTTGAACACAAAATAATTAATAACAGTCAGTCCGCACTACAAACGTATGATTGTACTCAGCACCAACAGCTGTTTCTTTTTAATAATAAAAATGCTAAAATGCCTCCTACTGAATGTCAGTCATCCCTGTTCATTTTCACTATCAAAACAAAAGCCAACAAAATACTGTACGCGAACTGATTGTCAAGAAGAAATCTAGAAACTTATTAGTCAGGCTTTAGTTCCTTATCTTTCTTGAAGTAACCACGGGATAAACCTAGTTGTTCATCCAAGTCTCGTTTTGAGAGAAATGGATTAGTGTTTGGCGCCAGACATTTCTCCAAAGCTCAACAGACAAGCCGCAAACTTGGACGAAGGATTAAATAATCCTCCACCAGGCCCGCAAGCAGTAAGTCACGTGGCCACGAAGAGTGTACACGTCAGATGCTATATGCGCTCTCTACGTCATCAAAAATTAGGGCCAGCGGTGTGGCACGAGTGAAGGACCAAACAGACCTTTTGGTCTAAAACAAGCATAATAACATTCACGCGCCACTTCTGACATCGCCGTCGTACTCTTAGACCAGCAAATGAAGGGTAAATCCGCGGGTAAATCAGTTTACATAAAACTATTTCCGGTAATGAATCGAGAGAAACTGTTTAAATACGCCGGAGGGAGTTACGTTCCTTTAAACCTCAATTGCAATTTTCACGTAAATATGCACTAACACCGAAAGCTTTGTTTTTTGTTTTTTTTGCCTGTATTTTACACATTGCTAACAAATACATCACTTCCGCGAGATATTATTAAAAATTGGGCTAACTTCGACGGGACTCGAACCGGAGATCTCCTTAATTGACCTAAGACACGCGCCTCTACAACAGCAGCCTAGGTCGTCTCTCGAGCCTAACCGCCCTTTACAGTCTGGGCTCTGATTTTGTGCTTTTGCCTCGATTAGAATGAGTTAAGCTCATCACTACCAATGAAGTGTTTAATGCTTTGAAGTATTAATGCTTTAATACTTTAATCACTAAACTAAAATAAAATTTTACACGTGCTCTATGGTACGAAATACATAAAGTTTACAAAAGAACAACAAAATGTAATCGTCGAATGTGGTGTGTTAACGTATGCAGATGCCAGCTCTTCCCCCGCTGCCAAACAGGTGTTTAAATGCCAGTATAACTTGGTATCTTGTACAGAAATGCAGTGTGTTTGTCCAAATACGCCAATACTATTGTTAGAACTACCATTGCGTTGACATTCAGACTTCAAACTTCAAATGTATGATTTTTACTATTGACTGTGTTTCACGATTTTTCAACTAAGATAATCAAATAAGATGTGGACAGTTGCCTAGATAGATCTTCAAACCAACTGATTCACCGACTGAGCCATCACCACATGTGAACTGACCCTTTTTAAAATTCCTTGTAAGATGAGTGTATTTTGTAGTACACAAATTCCGAGCGCAGAAAAAAAAAGCCACAAGAAGGAAAACCACGAGGAAAAAACTAGGAAAAAAAAAGCAGCTGATGGAAACAGAAGCCAAGGGGGGAAAAAAACTATGAAAAATTGTTCAACTAGTACATTGAAATAAGAAGTGGAGAGTTGCATAGACTTGAACCAGCATCAGATCACTCTTACATCGTCAAACCAACTGATTCACCGACTGAGCCATCACCACACGTGAATTAACCCTTTTATAAGATGGGTGTTTTTTGTAGCATGTTGCACGGAAAAAAAGCCACAAGAAGAAAACCCACGAGAAAAAAGCTTGGGAAAAAAACAGCTGGAGGAAACAGAAGCAAAGAAATACAAAGCTACAGAAAAAAGCTGCGGAAAAAATCTGGGAAAAAAGCCGTGGAAAAAAGCCGAATTGTTTTGTAGATTTTTGTGTGGATTTTTTTTTTTTTTAATAGGCAAGGTTGGATTAAGTCTGTTGCCTTATCGGGAATTTCACCAGGCTGGTAAAGGAGTTTCTGCGGCTTTTATCTTTCGGCTTTTTTTCTTTAAGGTATTTTCCATGGAATTTTTTCTTCGGCAGTTTTTACAAGCTTTTTTTCCCCCGAAGTTTTTTTTTCCCTAGATTCAAAAATTCAGCATGTTGGGATCTGTAGTATGACAGAGCTTCGATACTGTCTAACCCTCCTCCGAACTGTCTAACCCTACCTCCTGTTAACCTGACTAACGATAATAATATTTTTCTTCCATAGGTTGTGGTCTGCATCAACACGAATGATCAACAGTCTAATACTTCATTCACTTTTCGGTGTATATTCAACAAACTGGGCAAAGTTCGACCCTTTAACCACGTAAATGATGACTTTTGCACAAGGGCTATTTTAGGCTGAGCCGACGTGGATTTTTTTCTTTGTAATTCGGCAAATCTTTTATGGAATCTGCTACGCATTATTGTAGACTACAAATCCAAATCTGTGGATACTGCAAAAACAGAATAACCATGAGATATTTACAGCAAAGTAAAATTTTTAAGTTTCTTGGTGTTTTATTAGAAAACAAACTGGTTTTTTTCGGTAGCGAGGCTTTGGGGAAAGAAAAAAATAATTACCACTGGTACCTGATTTATTGTCAGTTTCTAATGAAAAATGTTCTTTGCCTCTGGGACGATGTGCGAAATTCGTGTATGCGTATTAATGTTCTAGATAAAAAATATTTTCATTTGTAATTAAAAAAGAATTCGTTTTCGAAATGATTGCATTGATTCATTTGTTACTGGTGATTTTGTTAAGCCTTTTTGAACGTGGCGAAAGTGACGTGACGAATCGACGTGTCGTCTCGTCACTTGTGTACCGCATACAAATGAACTGGATGAAACCAGCCTGAATTCATGTCTCAGAACAATCCATACCTGTATTGAGCGTGTTTATGCTTACGCGCTATTCTCGTCACTGAAACTGGCGCTGAACGTCTTTAGGGTGCGCACACCAAATTAGACGATTAGTCGCACAACAACACATTTTGTCTCAACGTGCTGCAGACGTCTCCAAATCCATAGCAATGAGTTGAGCGCCACACGCCGGATGAGACACTGCCGCGAGACGTATTTACGGTGGCCGCACATCAAAGTTGACAAAACGTAGCACGACAGGACATTTTGTCGAAACCTGTCTCAGCATGCTGCAGACGTCTCCAAAACCATAGCAATGAGCTGAGCGTCACACACCGAATGTGACGTTTTCGCGAGAGGTCTTCAGGCGTCTCACGACAACGAAGCGAGGCTCCTAGTTTCGTGTGACGGGATCTCTGCACCAGATGCGACGTTTTGTCTTGCAACATTTGTCGCGCTACATTTGTCTAATTTGGTCTCACGACAGGACATTTTGTTGTAACCTGTCTCAGCATGCTGCAGATGTCTCCACAACCATGGCAGTGAGCTGAACGCTACACACCGGATGCAGCGTTAGGCGTCTCACGACAACTAAGCGAAGCACCTTGTAGTTTCCTCAGATGCAACGTCTCGTGACGTTTTGTCATGCAACGTCTCGTCGCAAGACAATTGTCTAATTTGGTGTGCGGCCACCCTTATTGATAACTTGTCCCCCGTTCAAGTCATTATTTGTAACACTACGTTGTCCAGAGCGTTCTGAAAAGCGTTTCTTACTACCTGCAAATACTTACTTCAGTAATTATGCTTAAAATCATCATTTTACGCTATCACTGCTCATTTATCAACTAAAAAACTCCCTTTTTTTTAGCTTGTATCCAAACTTTCTCTCCTCTCCCGCCAGGGGCGCTGCTACTCCTAACTAGGAGGCCGCCATCTTGTTTGTTCCCCTCATCACATTTTGAGCACGTTGTTAGGGTAGGACGTGTTTGGCATCGCTGCCTTTGTTTTCTTGTTTGGAAGCAAAGTTATCAACTTTTCTGGGCAGAATTACGACCACGATAGAAGAATCAAACGATCTATTACATGGGAGACTCAATTCGAAGAAATTTGATGCGTGTAGCTGCAAGAAACAGTCAAGAGATTTTCACCCTCTTTGCCGTGAGTGCAGGCCCTGCAACTTCGTCACCAAAGTATGTGAACTGTGCGATTTGCATCATCGTTCAACTATGAAGGACATTTGCATACGTGGAAGAAATCGGATCAGAAAGCAGATCAAAGGGCCAGGGCAGCAACGGCAGGTTTGGTTGATGACGAAACGGCTGCAGCTTGTCAACCGGAGGGAGAAAATAAGATGGCGTCAACAAACGAAAATGACTTTGCTGAAGTTCACGAAAGTGTGGTGGTGTGGGATGATGCAAAGTTGTTTGATGATGGAGTAGGACAGGTGCCGTTCTCAAATGAAGAGTTGCTGGCGTTGATGCAGACCACAGCCAACGTAATTTTTGATGCGAAAGCCACTTGTGTGGAGCAACGAATTACGAAAAAAAAAAAAGTTCGGCGCCCTAATGGCTGATATGCTTCACATGTTGCAACCATTGTTAGCCAAAGAAGAAGAAAAATCATTGGATATTAGGAACCGATGTGTCTGTTGTGACGGACATCAAGTCGTCGTCTGCGATGCAGTCGCCAGCTATGCAGGCGCCGTGCCGTCAGGAGGCGCCACGTGTCGGAGATGTTAACACTGCGTCTAGATCAAGTCCGGCGGCTGTAGTGAAGAGCTCGGCGAAGAAAGGAAAATCTTCTAGGGCGTCCACTCGCGGGTCAGGAAATGACAGTACTCAAATGGCCGCTCCCGGTGTGGGAAATAGCGGTTCGTATGAGCACTTCAGCGAAAAATCACGCAAAACTGTAGGAGTAGTAAAGTCCAGTGAGGACAAATTTACGAAACTACTGGACATAATGAGTTTGTTTATGGCGTCAAACACCAGAAGAGCGTGAGCGTTTAATTTTTAAGAGTACTATTTAAAAAAAAAAAAAAAAAAAAAACCACCTGTATCGTTCCTGCCGTAAATCTCCAAGAAAAGGAGTAGGTTATAGGAACGATAGCACTAGTAAATAGCTATCTCTTCCCAGCCGTAAATCACCGAGAAAAGGTGTAGGTCGTAGGAACGAGAACGCTGGTAAATAGCTATATCGTCCCTGCCGTAAATCTCCGAGAAAAGGAGTAGGTAATAGGAACGAAAACACTAGTGAATTCTCTTCCCAGCCGTAAATCACCGGGAAAAGGTGTAGGTCATGGGATTGAGACCAAGATGTATGCGTCTGTCGCCGGACTGTAGGTTGGCATGGGACACACCCTCGCGTCAAAAGTGTCGGGTCGTGTCGCCATCGTGTCGTGTCGTGTCGCCATCGTGTCGTGTCGTGTCGTGTCGCCATCGTGTCGTGTCATGTCGCCATGGTGTCGCGTCATGTCGCCATCGTGTCGTGTCATGTCGCCATCGTGTCGTGTCGTGTCGTGTCGCCATCGTGTCACCTGTACAAACATCGTTCTTGTTGCCAGTGGTATGAGGTTAGTAAAATGGGGCTTTAGGAAGGTTCCCCCCCCTATTTTTTTTTTTTTTTGCCTTCGACTATCTTCTCTTCCTTTGGTCCGTAGGCTGAGTGGGGGGTGAAAATATGCCCCTTTGGGGAATTGGCCGCTATATGCGGTCGCACGGGGCCACTATGCCCAATTTTTCACCCCCCCCCCCGGCCCGCCTTGCCACCAGGGCATTGTTAGCGGCATGTGCAGGGGATTATGGTTCAAAACTTGGGTCGGTTGCACACCTGTCATGTTCTAAGCCTCTGCCACCGCATGATCCGAAGAAGACACACATGTTTCTTACTACCTGCAAATACTGATGCATACACATATGTTTTTCAAATCGGTCGGAAAAGGCGCCCCGAATAAGAAGGGTTTCGGACCTACAAGGAAGCCGAATACGTAACTGAACTGTGTAGTATCGAGTTGGATTCGGTTCTCAAGAACCCCTCGTTCATTAAAACTCCTACTCAGCAATTGAAGAGGACGAGGTCATGTTGAGAGCAAGCTCTCAAGTAGAGCTTATTACTCGGCATCAACTCCAGCTTTGAAGGCGAGGGCATTGGTCAACCCGGAGCTCAGGGAAAATAAAGCAATTAGGGAATGTATGCATCTTCTTAAGCGAGCGTCTTCATGCCACAAAGATAGTTTAAGTTGGCAATGCCGTCTACTCATGAACAATGTCGTTCCTCGAATCTGCAACTGGGGTCCCGGCGGATGTAGTGGGCAAGTTGAGACTTTTGCCAGTTCAGGGTTCTGGAGACTTGCTTAATGGACAGTTACTTGTATTGGCCCCAGAACTCAAAGAAAAGGTTCGACCTGCCCAAACATTGGTCAGCACGAACCATGGAAGCTATCGAAGCAAGCCTATGTATGCAAAGATCCAACACCCAGCATCCGGACATTGGAATGATCCATATGGGGGAAAGAGTAGCAGCAAAAAGCCAGCGGACAAGTCAAAGGATCGTTCGCCCTTTCGTGACCATCCCCCCTCCTCGTCACGCGGGAAAGGACCAGAGAGTTACCAGCGTGGCCGAGGATCGTTCCAGGGAAGAGGTAAAAGACCTCCACGTCAGTGACTGGCCATGGTCAGGGCGCCCCCCCCCCCCCCATTCACCGTCAGGTGGGAGGGGGGGGAGGATTGCCGGACATCTTGGACATTGGAAGAGGATTGCGTCGGACCCCTTCGTCATCCGAGCTCTGGAGGAGGGATACACACCGCTATTCGTCACCAGGCTTGTAACTACAGACTGGCCACCAGACTGGCTGGTAGGACGTTCCGAAATCCTAGAACTTATCAAGGGAGTCAATTTGCTGGTTGTGAAGGAGGCAGTACAGGTTTTTGGAGTCCAGCAAGGGTGATTCCGAACGGAAGGAGGATCCCGAGTTCTTTTCAATCTTCGGAAACTCAATCAACACCTCGCAAAGGAACATTTCCAGATGGAATCGATCGAATCAATTCGAGACTCACTCCAGCACGAAGAGTATACCATTTCTATCGACCTCGAGGATGCGTATCTGCACGTTCCCCTCAATCCCCTCGACATCTGTTCCGCCTTGTGGCGGGGGGAAAATCGTCCCAATGGAAATCTCTTCCCTTCGGCTTAGCGACGGCTCCATACGTGTTTACCCGGATGCGGAAACCTGTGCTTGCATACCACACCTACATCACATCAAAGCTCACGCCTATTTGGAAGATTGGCTGGTTCGAAACAAGGACGGTTTTCTTTTGACCCAGCAGTGGGAAATGTGCAGCTCCTGGTTTTCACATTTAGGTCTTGGTATAAACCTCAAGAAGTCCAGACCAGTTCCAAGCACTTGTTTTGTGTTCCTGGGTGCGATGTTCAACACTGTAAAAATGGTGGTAAAACCAACACTGGAGAGGTTCGTCAAGACGAGAACGTCGGTGAAGACATTCGTCAGAAGGACCAAGGTAACGGCGAGGGGTTGGCATCGCTCATTGGACTCTTGGACTCCAATGCCAGACTTGTACCCTTAGGCCACGGGCGGCCACTGGTTTCAGAAGATAGCGTGGCAGCCGCGGAACAGTTGGGTGGACATCATTCCGCTACGAGACCTCCCGAGGCAGAGCTTGTCGTGGTGGACGGCGAAGGGAAACCTTCAAGTTGGAGTGCCCATTCACGAGCCCGTTCCGGAGTTGCTCCTATTTTCAGACGCCGCCCTGTCAGGTTGGGGTGCTCACCTTGCCGGGGAAACTGCATCAGGCATTTGGAGCGAAGAAGAGAAGGTCCTGCACGTCAACGTCCTGGAACTCGGAGCAGTTTGGAGAGCCCTCCTTGCCTGGAAGCTAAGGCGGAGGGGTCAGGCAATGGGCATCATGCCACGGCTGTTGCGTATGTGAAGAAAGGTGCAGGCGCACATTCGAAATCTCTTATGGAAGAAGCCTCCAGCCTGTTCGAGATCTGCATGCGGTACGAAATCTCGCCGGTTCCTCGGCACATAGCAGGAAGTCTCAACGTGTGGGCGGAAGAGTTGTCCCGGGGTTCACAGGTGCTGTCTACGGAATGGATGTTGGACCCTCAGGGTTGCGAAGCCCTGTTTCGTCAGTGGGGAACCCCGTAGGTGGATCTGTTTGCACTACAACAATCAGCTCAAATGTTTTGTGTCCCCGTTCCCGGATGCGAGGGCCTGGGCAACGGACACACTGTCAATCAGCTGGGAAGGTCTAAATGCGTACCTTCTGTGGAAAATGATCAACAAGTTGAGAGTGGCCAAAGGGAAATTCATCCTAGTAGTCACCTGTTGGCCAGCGCCTCCATGGTTCCCAGAGTTGATGGAGCTGGAAAAGACGGATCCAATCCTTTGCCAATCACCAGCATCGGGGGAGGACCCTGCACCAAAACCCTTCCATGCTGAATCTTCAAGGGTGGAAACTCTAAGGAAGAATTTGGTGAGGGAGGGATTTAAGAAGGAAGTGGCATCCAGGATTACGAAGTGTTTGAGGGAGTCCTCGCAACGTAACTACAATGCCAAATGGAAAAAGTGGTTCGAGTGGTGTGTAAAGTCGGACTGCGACCCATGCAACCCGGACCTACGAATGCTGACAGCTTTCTTTGAAGAGCTTTTTGTCAAAGGTTGTCCCCAAGGGCTATCGTTCGTGTTGACATGCGTTGGGGATCCAAAGACTGTTTTCCAATGTGGTGGTTTCCAAACAGATGACAGCCTTTGAAAGTGGGAGACCAAGACAAACGAAATTGTTCCCCACATGGAATCTGCCGTTGGGGCTGCAAAGTCTAATGGGCGCCCCATATGAGCCAGCTAGAAATGCGTCCATTCTAGCTCTATCCCAGAAGACTGTATTCCTAGTCGCTTTAGCCTCGGCAGCACGCCAAAGTGAGTTGGCAGCCTTCACCAGGGATGAGGGTCATATTAGTTTTGCCAAAGACTGGTCTGACTGGTCGGAGGTATTTTTGACGTTTTCGGCCCATGTCAGAGCAAAAAATTGCAAACCGGGAGCGACATCAAAGCCTGTTCGAATTAAGGCTCTAAAAGAGTGTGGACAAACACGAAAAGAGCTATGCGGTGCGGTTCTACCTATCCAAAACAGAAAATAAGAAGGAGAACTGCAAGTTCATAACAAGCCAACTCCACTGTTTTTTGATGTGGACTCAAACAGTGGTGAAATTATAGATAAGGGTGTGCCTAGGATCTGGGCCGTGATTAAAAGAGCATACTTGAACGGACAGGATCACGAGGATCTTCCCACTATAGTTAGAGCACACGAGCTTCGGGCATTAGCCGCATCATGGGCGTAGGGTTGTGGCACACCTTGGGATGAGGTGATCACAGTGTGCTCATGGAATAGCAGTACCACCTTCATCAAACACTGCCGGATGGGGTCACCCTTAGTGTAGACTGGGGACGCCCGGATGGAGGCACACGCTGGTGAATGAACTATAGTGCTGACTCAGACTGAGGGAGTCACCTCGAGTGTAGACTAGGGACACCCAGTCAACTAAGCACGCCAGTGAAGTAACTGGAAGAGGAGACGAGACCAACTGTGTAGAAGTGGTAAGTTGACTTATTCCATGTTAAAACAGTAGTAGGCAAGCTCTCCCGGGTTCAGTGAGGTTTTTCCCCACCGCCTGAATGACAAATTCAGCATAATTACTGAAGTAAGTATTTGCAGGTAGTAAGAAACGATAATTTTAAAAGGTAAAATTAGTTTTTACTAACCTAAATACTTACTTCAGTAAGAACCCGCCCGCCTCCCCGCATTCACTGAAAGGAGAGTTCAAAATGTGATAAGGGGAACAAACAAGATGGCGGCCTCCTAGTTAGGAGTAGCAGCGCCCCTGGCGGGAGAGGAGAGAAAGTTTGGATACAAGCTAAAAAAAGGGAGTTTTTTAGTTGATAAATGAGCAGTGATAGCGTAAAATGATGATTTTAAGCATAATTACTGAAGTAAGTATTTAGGTTAGTAAAAACTAATTTTACCTTTTAAAATTATCGTTTTAGCATCGAGGTAAAGACCCCAGCCATGACCGGAAGTTGACTGAAAATCACTATTATCATCACTCGAACTAGCGTTGAACGTCTTGTTAACTTGTTTCACGTTCTAAGTCATTATTGACACCACTACCTTGTCCTGAGCGATCCGAGTAGCTTTTCAGTCTTTGATATCCCAGAAAAGCTACTCGGATTGCTCAGGACAAGGTAGTGGTGCCAATAATGACTTAGAACGTGAAACAAGTTAACTAACACGTTCAACGCTAGTTCCAGTGATGATAATATTGATTTTAAAATAATTAAAAAACCGATTATTCTACGATATGACTAATGGCTGGTGTCACCTCTTTCATTATATGTATATAGTGTAGTACTCTGTATCCACATGGCGCGGTAGCGACGACGAGTCCAGTCCATGCTACTGAAATAGACTATAGCATTCTGTACAATACTGAGCAAGAAATGAGTATTTCCATTTTTTTTGGCACTATTTCTTCCCACTACATGCCTCTGCAAAACAACTGTTTGATCGTTGCTTACGTTGTGCTTCTGAAAAAAAATAAAAAATAAATATCTAAAAACGGACAAACTCATGTTGTCTTGTTTAGTTTGGCTGAACGAAAATTAAAATTGGAAATACGCGTTACCAAAAGAAAAATGTCTGTTCCACTTGGTTTTATTTTGGAGTATTGGAATATTTTCGGTGCCTTCCATTGTGGGGACTGTTTGTTGGCCCACAATCTTCCACCTTCAGGCTTCTGAGTAGTGTAAACTACTGATTCAATTTTTAACTTAGTTACCCGTGTTGTGCTTTTCCATTTGAAAAAAGCACAACTAGGTCAACTAGCTTAAAAGCCAGTAACACTACAAGCAAGCGTGAAGAAGGTGGAAGATTTCCCCCCCCCCCCACCTCTCAGACAACATAACATAAAAGTCGTGTTAGTGACACAGCTTAATGTTTTCCAGTTTAAAAAGATATGCATAACATAGACACATGCCGAATTACTAGCCACAAGTGGATTTGTACAACTCTAATTGTTCTAGCGGTGCATTAATTTTATGAAAGATGCACGCTACAATAATGGAATCGTTTGCCGTGCAATCTTACTACCGTTACGACCGCTCTTACTACCATGACACGCCGCCGAAGAGGATGGAAAAATAATGCAGCCTCTGGGGCGTCGGACGAACGTCTAACTGGAAAATCGTCTAATGGGATAATTGTCTAAAATCTGCCTAAATAAAAAATCTGGAAAAGCATCTAAACGGAATATCGTATAATGGATAATTGTATAATTGATAAACGTCTAACTGGATTAACGTCAAACTGTGGTTTCTGATGGGGGCGAGGGATAATCGTCTAACTGGAAAATCGCATAATTGGAAGAACGTATAACGGAAAACAGTATAACAGAATATCACCTAACAGGAAATTCGTATAATAGAAAAGCATCTAACTGGAAATTCGTATAATGGAAAATCGTCTAATATCCCTGCCTCGCTCGCGCTACCGCGCTCGCCGCGGCTATGCATATAACATCAGAAACCGCAGTTAGACGTTAATCCAGTTAGACGTTTATCCATTATATAATTATCCATTATACGATATTCCGTTTAGATGCTTTTCCAGATTTTTTATTTAGGCAGATTTTAGACAATTATCCCATTAGACGATTTTCCAGTTAGACGTTCGTCCGACGCCCCGTTTCGGATGTTATATGTATAGCCGCAGCGAGCGCGGGAGCGCGAGCGAGGCAGCGATATTAGACGATTTTCCATTATACGAATTTCCAGTTAGACGCTTTTCCGTTATACGAATTTCCTATTAGATGATATTCCGTTATACTGTTTTCTGTTATACGTTCTTCCAATTATGCGATTTTCCAGTTAGACGATTATCCCTCGCCCCGCAGCCTCTAACAGCGCAGCAATGCATGGTCAAGCAATTTGGAACTGAGTGATTATGTATCTGCATAAAAACGTTGCTTCCATTTCCTTTATATAATTTACAGCGATTAATGTGTCTATTTTTTTTTACCTTCATGAGCCTTCTGTTCCCCTCTCCATTGCCTTTGGCTGAGCACATTCGGTCAAATGGAGTCCTGGTTACGGTTGTCACCTTAGCGCCGGTGCACACGTGCGTTTTTGGGACGCGCGGCGACAATGCGGTGCCGCTCCGGTGACGTATGTGCGCGTTCGGTTCCCTAACCTCGTGTACAAAAAATTGTAGTTTGAACCAATGAGACGATGTTGCTTTTTTTCGCCTACCTCGTGAACAAAAAATGTATTTCAAAACCAATGCGACGAATTTTGGTACATTGATGTACTAATTTAAGACGTACCAGGGGAAAATGTTATACATCCTTTGCAGAGTAACTAAAAAATTTGGATAAGTTCTTTAATTACTTCCCAATGAGTCTTCAATCATTTCTGCAGCAACATTTCATATTTCAGGATAGTTCTTTACTCCCCCAATAAACAATTTCTTGTCTATTTCTTCGAAATTGGACGCCATTTTCGGTGACGTTTTTGCGGTAAACGGCGGACGTGTGCACTGCTCAAGTCACCCAAAGTACTCAGCGCTGGTGCACACGTGCGTTTTTTGAACGCTGCGGCGCCGCTGCGGTAACGCATCCAATCAATGCACACGTGCGTTTTATTAACGCGCGTTGACGCTGCGGTGCCGCTTCAGTGACGTATGTGCGCGTTCGGTTCCCTAACCTCGTGTACATAAAATTATAGTTTGAAACCAATGAGACGATGTTGCTTTTTTCGCCTATCTCGTGAACAAAAAATATATTTTAAAACCAATGCGACGAATTTTGGTACATTGATGTACCAATTTAAGACGTACCAGGGGAAAATGTTATACATCCCTTGCAGATTAACTAAAAAATTTGGATAAGTTCTTTAATTACTTCCCATTGAGTCTTCAATCATTTCTGCAGCAACAGTTCATACTTCAGGATAGTTCTTTACTCCCCCAATAAACGATTCCATGTCTATTTCTTCGAAATTGGACGCCATTTTCGGTAACGCTTTTGCGGTAAACGGCGGACGTGTGCACCGCTCAAGTCATCCAAGGTACTCAGAGACGCAATTGCGTTTTTTTAACGCTGACGGGGGGAATTGCGGCGCTAAACGACCGCATGAGCGGCGGGCGGTAACGCAACGTCGACGCAGGTACGTGTGCAGTATCCAACAGATGGCATGTAAACCAAACCGCAAATGCGGTACCGCAGCGGTGACCGCAAATGCGGCGACCGCACGTGTGCACCGGCGCTCAGAGACGCTATTGCGTTTTTTTAACGCTGCGGTACCGCTACGTTGACGGAGGTACCGCTGCAAAACGACTGCACGAGCGGCGGGCGGTAACGCAACGTCGACGCTGGTACGTGTGCAGTACCCAACATATGTCACGTAAACCAAACCGCAAATGCGGTACCGCACGTGTGCACCAGCGCTTAGTAACGGGTTCAGTAACTTAGCTTTATGCCAGACGACAAGTCGTCATATCGGTAAAGGCGGTACGGCTGTGATCTGGTGACGGACGGTTTCGCCGGTTCGAACCTAGGTCACGTCCCATGAATGAAACTTGATGAATAAAGGATACTGCGATATTCTAGTGTACGAGTTTCTCTGATGGCTTATTTCTAGTTATTTTCCTTTAAATTATTTACAGCGTTCTATGTCTATTCATTTAATGAAGTGAATAAAAGTTGGTCAAAGATTCTCGCACAATCTATGAGTAGCAATCTCCTGCTTGGAGTGGTTGCTGATCTAAATGTCCCTGGTTCGATCCTGGGTTTTGGCAGAATCCTGGGCTGGGATTCTGGGTTCAAACAGTTGTTTCGCCCGGAATGGAGTAAACAAAAATTTGAGTGCTACAAGATGACTTGCTTATTCGGGCTTATTTCAACTGATCATCGTGAAATGTATGCCAGTAACTTGGCTATTCAACCACGGTTACTATACAAACTTTCCCTAACAATGAAAAAAAAAACTTTCTGAGTAAGACCCAACAATAAACCATAAATGAGCAACACCTATTGTTAATACTTAAAGTGACGCGTGTTTTTCCCCTTTTTCTTTAAAGAAGGATTTTTGGCTAGAATTGACGTAGTACTTGCATACATTGTCATTTTTAAATAGTTTTCTCCTGTCGCCAGTTTGTGTTTCTGCCATTTTAACAAAATTCTAATTTACGCATCTTATTTCTTTCTATGGCTGAGGTCCTAGAATGTTACGGCTTGCAGCTCTGCCGATTCGTTGGTTGCAGAACATCAAATTGCTATCTATGCTGAATTGCCGGACGCAACGACTCCATTGAGTTAATAAATTATATAGGACGCCTAGAGTCCGCACTGGCTCTCGCTGCAGCGTGCAAATTTGAACGACCGGCGCGCGTCCATTACCGTTGCAGAAACGCATGGACGGTACAATGGTTAGTATGGTACGGTAGTGCAATAATAACATTGTTCGATCTTGTGCTGTCTTTAACTAAACGGAAAGGCAGAAAAAAACGGCGGAAATTACTTTTATGAGTAAATTAATTCTCCTGACCTTGTTTTATTTATCTAGATTTATCGATTTAACGATTTATAGATTTAGAAAGCTACCAGACTTTAAATGAAGAAATTACGCGCAGTATAAAAAAAAAGAAAAAAAAAACTTTTTCAACTGGCCTGGTTCCCCCCATCGTCTGTGCATGTCTTTGTTTTCGCTTCTCACTTT
>JAHWFP010228082.1:9578-46582 GCA_023313725.1 Lithobius niger
ACAGTGGATGGTCAGGTTCCCTATTGTCGGTTTTAACCCGACTTAGGTCCTTTTTACTATTATTTTTAATTTTACTGATGCTTGCTGTTGGGTGGATCACCCCTGTATTGTTATTTATGTTTTGACGCTCGCTTTTTGCGTGAAGTGAACTTGAAAACGGGTAGTATTCCGACCCGAAACGTTGCTTTTTGTGTGTATTTTTCGTGCACCATTCTGGCTTGCTTTCTCTTTATTACTGCTTTTATCTTTGTGTATGCCTCTCACACTGTCAGCAACATCACCCTACAAATCGTCTTCACTGGCAGAGCAACTCCACGTTATCCCACCAGGGGGCTTAAGTCTCGACTTGATCGTTTCATAGCGCATGCGGCTCTATCAAAAGTCACGTGCGATAGAATGGGCGAGCCATGACTTTGGCGCGCTTTTTAGTAAAACCGCATGCGATTTGAAAAGCGCAACTCGAGACTAGGGCCCCAGAACGGCCTCCACTGTGTACACCATCCAACGATGGCGATGTAGAAATGCTAACATCATACACACTACACGAGGAAACAGGCTTTGGGCCTATTGTAGGCGGAGCGAACGGATCTTCATTTCAAACTTACATAGTTTTTATTTTTATGACGATCCCACATTTGTTAATGCCCCTTAAAAATCTGGGTGCAATACTTAATGGGCTAAGTTAGGCTGTTTACCTTTTGGCGTGACGTACTGCTGCTCTTTTTCTTATTTTAGCCTTTTTTTTTTAAATATAGGCCTATGCTACGTTTCAAATTTACGTTAACAAGCTTTCGTTTGCTCCAGCATTTAGTTTTTGTTAGTGATTTGTAGCCTCTTTTCACTGCCAACACTAAAGATGTGGGCCATCCCCGCGAGTAAAAATAAAACAGCACGTTTGGCCACCGCTGTTAGAGCTGCCGCTGGTAATAATTCTTACATTGTTTACAGGAACGGCTGTGAAAAATGTAGTCCGCATATTAAAATATTAATAATAAGGCGTTTAACTGCTATGCAAACAATCATCAGTACGATAGTTTTTAACAATAGTTAGATGATTCAAAAGGTTCACAATACTGCTTTGGTATAAGACTTGACACCGCTACCAACGAAAATGTGGAGCCACACAACTCTGTCACGCGCTTCAACAACGATCCGTATTGTATAATCTAAAAGAAATAACCATCACAATTTAGGTTAAAAATGTGTGAGCTTCATTTTTAGCGTTTAGGCCTAATATCTTTCTCCGTTTTAATTTCGCAGCTTATAACAGCGGTTCGAGATTAGGCCTAATCTGTGCTTCATGCGATGCAATGCGGTTTTTGGTTTTGTGGCTTCACGTTACCGTGGCAACCAGGAATCCATAAACTGAGAGAGGCAGGCATTTATTGTTTCGTGTTTCGTGCTTTCGTATTTCGTCTGCTGTCAACTATACTTTTGTAATACCGCTTGGCCTTCATAGGACGATTTTAGGTTTCATATTCGGGATTCCCATCTCTAGTGTATACGACGCGACTTTCGTTGCCATGTTGAATTGAATAATCTCCAAGCATTCTTTTTCAAATGAAACTTACGTGTGTCGTTAATAGAATCCTTTTGTTTTTTATGGTTGCGTTTGTTCCTGTAGTAGTTAAATGCAACGGTCAAATGATGCTATTTCATGGAGTTATGTCGAAAAAATGTATTAGCTAGAAAGAAGCAACCAAAATTTAATTTGCCGTGTTTTTTAAAATTCACTTGACTACAATTGGCATGATGTATGTTTCGTCGGAATTCCTTAACTACTCAGGATTCCAAATTTACAATGGCGAGTGTTAGAAATTCGAAATTTTAAAATTTCTACCGTAATAATTGTTCGATTTACGGCAAATTTTGGCTGAGCAATACTAATTAGGGTTTGAAACGTTGTGCCAAATTTCATTCCAATCCGATCTTTCGTTTGGGCTCCACCCAGACTAAAAATGTGCAACCAACGGACGGACCAACATTTTGCAATTTGGTGTCCGTTATAGGCTACGCTTCGCTCGCTCGCTCCGCCAACTAGAAGACACCAACAAGACCACTGTAGAACTCCACTGCCCACAAGGAACCGCAAACAACAACAATGTACTAAGGAAAGTTTGTCGATGGAAGAGTTTTGTTGTTGTCTGAAGGGGTATTTCGGAATCAAGCTAGAATGCAATGGCACAAGCAAATTGTATGCTTATTAAAGCTTGCTTTTAATACCTATTTATACTAAATTACGGGTAATATAACTAAACTAATTTATGAGTAATATTTCTTTTTTATTCCTACAGATTTTATGCAGATTTTGTGGACAGCTCTCACCCTACCCGATGAAGCAAATTTTATGCTTATTTATGCTTGTTTTTCATACTGTTTTATACTAATGCATTATATAACCAAACCAATATCTAAGTAATATTTCTTTCTTATTCCTATACGTTTTATGTTAATTTCGTGAATAGCTCTCACCCTATCTGATGGAAGTTGCCACCCAGAGAAGCTTAATGCTAGTCATGCTGACACAACTGTCTGTCATATTTTTGATTGTTTTTAATTTATTTGGTGGATAGCTCTCACCCTGCCGAATGAAGGTTCCCTGCCTGAGAAGCCTAAACGTTTATTGTCTTACCGCATCACTGTTCAATTTCCGAAAGCATCCGTCATCACACAAGACGAATAACCCAGTTAGCCAAAAAAGGTTCCCTATTTATAATTCTGGACTGTTGCTCAATTTCGAAGTACCCCATCACTGTTCATACAGCGGAAACTCAAAGCCGAATATTCCCTTCAAACAACTTCTCCTAAACAAAGTTTTTTAAGAGAAGTTGTCTGAAGGGGCTATTCGTCGTTGAGTTTCCGCGGTAATGAACGGTGATGGAGCAATTCGGAATAAAGTTACAATCAATAAACACGAGCACAGAACCCTTCACCAAACAAGCAATAACAATGCTGTCTTTGTATAAACATTGTTGCACGCACAGTCTTCTTGTTAAGCTTCTGAATATAAAGAACGTCAGCACGATTTGTTCTTTATTGCGGCCACGACTCTACAATATGCAGTTGCTATAAGCAGGATAACCAACAACATCTTTGGAATTCTGGCAACTCTCACTTCGCAGAACTCACTCGACGCCGTTGTTATCCTATGCAAATCCACACGGTATGTGCAATACTTAAATAAAACGAGGGGATGAAAACATAAAAATCAAAGTGGGAGACCTACCGACTCAGTGGCTCTCAGACGGCCGCCATGTTGTAAGTGACGTCAATTGTTTGCATTTTATTTACTTGTAAATTGTCGTAAACTTGTTTCAACTTGGACATTGTCAGGAAATTTGTAATAGTGTTCATAGATCTGTCAGAATTAATGGAAATGGTGTAAGCTTCTACGTTTCAGCAATTTTTTCGATTGGCTCATTATATATTGGCTCCTTACATGTGGTGCAAATAGGCCTGTAATATATACACTGCAGTAGTAGGTGTGGTGTATGTTGTAGCCCTCCCATCACGTCACATATTAGTGCTTAGTCTGAAGTCATTCATGAATTCTTTGTGGATGCGCCATACACCCCTTTTACTGTATAGCTTTTTCGAAGTCAGCTGTCATCAGGCAGCTGACAACAAACTTGTATATATACGATATGTTGCTGATTATTGTCTCTTTTCCTGGCTGCCATGCTATTTGATTCTTAGTAATAAGTAAGCTACACTCGGCCAAAAGGCCTATTTACTGCAATGGCAACAAGTGGGATTAGTAAAATAATTTCAAATTTCCTTGCCTAGCTTCCGTTTCATGGTAAGCGAATTTTACTGTTTGGCAAATAGTTTAGTCGTCCGTAGGGATGAATTTAAAAATTTTTCTAACTTTGTTGCTGTTTTGTACAGCTTGCGGTGATTCTGGTAGTTTCTACTTAATGCCGGAATCTAGATTTAGTAATTTTGTAAATTGCTATTTTTTGTGTAATCTTGTGTGTTATGAACATTGCATGAACAATTTTTCCAAGGTCATGTTTTTCGCAACGCAAAGACGCTGTAGCACCTCTGGTACTAGAAAGGGGAATAATAGCGATTAAAACGACATCAAATTAGTCCTGAAATGTTTGCAGTGCCGCATGCACGATTATTTTTGGTATCCGGTTTCAAGACTGGAAACCTAATTGTTATTGCAATTTTTGCCGTGTGTGCATTTATGCTTGGTGTGTTGTTGAAAGCTACTAATGTTAGCAAGTTAGTAAATTTGTTAGTATTTAATTATTTAAATACGCGAGTTGTTGAAAATCCTTGTTAGTGATTAGTAAACGTGTTAGTAACGCGATATAGATTTATAGCCTGCTAGTAAATGTATGTTTTGAACGCAGTGCTGTTCTTTTAAAATGTAATATATGAAATCGGAGTCGGGAACATTTTGCCCAGAATTTGTGCATAAGTGACATATACTTTTGACATGTGTGTGGTAATCATTGATAATTTCAGTACCAACTGAGGTTGTTCAATTGGTTCAAAGTTTCAACTGAGGTTGTTCAATACGTCCAAGTATTTTAGTTGTACCCCGGTCTTGAAATGGTAGTACACGTTTTCAAATTATCCCAACCAGTTTTAGCAAGAGTTCGATCCATATAATTGATTAATTGATTATCCACTAGACACTTGGTTTGGAAAGTTCAGAGAGAATGCGTTACTAATTTTGCATGTATTGCATTTAGATCAGTTGCAGGATAATGGTTTACTATGCGTCATAATGTCCTTTCTGAGGTAGGTGGTTTATCACCTTTACTTCCCAAAATAGTGTTTTCTATTGAAAAGACCTTATAGTATAAGCTACAATCATATAAATGACAGTAAAAGTCTCTTTGTCATGAAAAAAGAAAATAAGTTCATTGCTTTATGATTGACAATTCTGGTAAAAAGAATGGTAAAACAGTACGAGTGTAAATACACAAAAGTGTAAAGTTGCCTTTGTTAAAGTTCTGGACACTAGGTTGCTAGGATCATGACATTTGTTGAGTAGGAAGAAGCGTAGTTACCATACTTGAATGTAGGCTTAATATTCAGTGTCGGGTTTCCATGTAACCACCAGCTCTGCTGCCAAATGATAATAAATATTTGAGGGATAAGACGTGAATACGGCGGAAACTTTGAACAACTACTTTTATACTTCGTTCCACATTATGTTTTCAGACAACTTGACTGTATGACGCCACGTTTTCTTCCACTAGGAGTGCAAAAAATCCGTAAACATCCCATTCGTAAACTGTAACGGTAAGTTTGTTGAGTCTACAAGTGTGATACCCACATGTTTTTGCACTCTTAGAGCCAGGAAACGAGCCGTCATCCAGTCAGTTTTCTGAAAACATAATGTGGAACAAACTATACATCTATCATGACATCTAACATGACAATTTCAGTGCCAATAGGATTACCAAGACCTTGTAACTCGATAAGGTCTGAGTGTAGCCATGCGACTTGCCACGTTCAGACATTGCAGAACCATCCGTATTGTATAACCACAACCAAAAGTCTGGTCTAGAAGAGCTCATACTACAATAGCAAAGACTAACAATGTAAGTTAAACATGCTATTTGCTAACAATAAGCATTATGCAACAATATATTAGTAGTGAGATGGTTATAATAGACGGCACATTCGGTCCCCCCCTTCCAGGCGGGAGAGGAGGGGGAGGGGAACGGGGAGGGTGTTGCGTGCGTGCTGGTGAGCTCAATTATGCTAATGAGGGTAATGAGGGACATCCAGTCGGGGTGTACGGGCCTGTTAGGGACCGTCACCTCCATTTTTTTTAGGGGTCGTCGCAGCAAAATTGAGCTTAGTAACACTGAACGCATCACCCTCCCTCGCTCCCACCTCCCAACCTCACCCCACAGGGGGGGAGGGACCGGTCGTGCCGTCTATTATAACCATTTTGTCATTGTTTTATTTTTCTTTTTGAGGCCTTTCTCCGCGCACCCACCACCACCACCAGCGTGGCTTCCTCCCTCCTTCCTTCCCGTAGCCAGCCGGACGACGACGGGGACTCTCTGCCGCCTGCCAAGTGATGCTTCGCCGCTAGCTTTTTCCTCTCTCCCGCCGCTCGGTTTTTTGGCAGCCCGTGCGTTCTCCGGCAACCTTTAACGTGGCCTGCTCGTCGTCGAATGAACCCCCACACCCCTCGAATGTCGGATACATACATAATACATACATACGTAACACACACATACGTCATACACTCCCCTCCCCCCCTCCCCCAACACCCTCATAACGCACACTTTTTTTTACATGCACACATTATTTTACCCATTTTCAACAATTTTTTGTACTCGTTCTTAACACCGACACAACTACATCACACAAGCATTCATACCTGCATTCACTCAGCTTGCATACATGGTTTTTATTCGCCATAGCTTCGGCAAAAAAAAAAAAAATAAAGCAGCCGAATTTTGGTTCTCTCTCCTAGATTTCTAGCCCTGAAAAGGGATTTTTTTGTTTTTTTTTCAGCATTTTTCTCTTCCTCTTAATACTTCTTACTGATTGCTGCTCTTCTTCTCCGTGCCATCATGATTCAGGTGTTTTGGCGCTCTTCTCCGTTCCGTCCTGTTTTGGCTGTGCAGAATGCTGGCTTTTTGAGCTTACTATATTTTGAACGTGCTCGTTCACTGCATCATTAATTTCCCGCCCTGTTGTGTCTACACCTTCTTCGTTGATATCCGAAGGAAGACACTCTGTATCTTCGCCGTCACTATCTTCATTTAACAGTGGCTGCTGCATAGTGTCTATCTTTTGTGAATGCTCCAAGTAAAATCCTCTGTCATGACACATCACACAGTGAGAGTAATCCAAAAGCTACACTTGCTGAACGGTCTGGAACGTTTGAACGCTTTCCGTCCGCCAAAAAATAAAAGTCACCCTCGGGCCTTTCCAAGCACGTGTTCGCTCGTGCGCGTGCACGCGACCGTTGAATGAATTCAAATTAAGCAATTATTAACAGCCGTTCTAAAGTAACGGTTTTCTCTGCATCACACGATACGGTTACAGAGTAACGGACGTTTTCTTCATAGCGCAGGTGATAGAGTAGGGCTATAACCTGTTAATTATTCAGTCTCTTCCTGCCTACTACGAGCCATAAGTTTGAGAGAGGGAAAAGAGAGTTTTTATTTTTTATTTTACAGTTTAAAACGACAACTTTAAAAAAAAAAATGGTCGAATAAAATGAACAATTTTTCTTTAATATAGTGACTGGTAAATACTGATAGTACTTCATTTCGATTATAACCATGGACGAAAGAAGACTTAAATTAGCGCTGCTTCTGCTTGGCGCTTTGTCAATGCTCACAGCTTGTCTGGAAATATACATTGTAGCTAGCAAGGATAACAGTCCGAGCATTCATAACTCAACTTACATAACTTCTTCAAATCTGAAGCCTCAATGCTGGACCGCATACAAAACAACGACAGGGCAGAGGTTTGCACTATGTTTACATCATACACCTAACAACCATTATCAGCCACCTCCAACAGTTCAACAACCGTTAAATAACGACAAATCTACAACACTTCAAGACAGAGTGAATAGTACTCTTTTAAGAAGAATAAGAAATGATTCAGCCACTTTTTCAGTTTGAAACACCATTTTTCATGCTTATTGCAGGCCCCAGTTAATCCGGGAAATCTTCGTTTTGCCACCGTTTAATAGAACATGCCGACACCTTAATTTCAACGCCCGTTTCATCCTTCTTTTGGTGTTATTCGATCGCGCAACCTTGGATGCATGAACTAGCCTACAAGGTACATTTTCATAAAGGACTGCCAGATTTCGAAAAACTCCCACCCCATTCAGTAGCCATAATAGATGATTTGCAAGACGAAATCAAAAAGAGCAAAATTGCGACACAATTTCTCATCACAGATTAATTAGCCGTTGTTTTCTGACCCAAAATTTGTTCTATAAAGGACCAGCTCAACGAGACCTTTCACTCAATTCTAACTACATAATTTTATTTAAAAATCCTCGTGACAAGCTGCAAGCCGTTACACTAGCGAAACAGTTTCTGCCGGGAAAAACAAGTTTTTTCTTGAAAAGTTACGAAGATGCCACAGTGCCACCACACGGCTATCTGCTGATTAATTTAAAACAGGAAACCGACGAATCGCTATGGTTAATGACAAATATTTTTTCCGGAGAAAAGGTAGCCGTCTATCTCCCTCCTGAGTAAATATTTTCTCAGTCATGTGTAGTGAGAAGAAGATGAAGGAGGTGAAAAAGAATGCGCCCATTTTGGCCACATTTCAGTCCTTAAACAAGAAACAAATTAAATCCGTCATCAAGGACCTCATTCACCCTACTCATTCACCCTACAAGGACCTCATTCACACAATCTGTGAGGTGTGTGCAAATTTGCTTAAAAATAACATACCCTTAACCGAGTGCCAGTTGAAGAAAATTCGCAAACACAAGAAGACGATTAGAGCGCTCGCCACGCATGGCCAGTCCGTCTCTAAAAAGAAGAAAATTATCAACCAGACTGGAGGGATAGCCTTTCTTCCGTTATTGGCCGCCTTGCTCGCTAGTGCGATAGGTGGACTTGTAGGGAAAGCAGTCGGGAAAGGAATTTAACAACGGTGAAGCCAACATTTCTACAATGCGTAAAATGATGTTACTCCCTTACGATAACACGGCGATGTCTCAACAAAGCTTTAACCCCTATTATAGGCAAACTCTGGACAGCTTTGAACCTACGGTGAAAACTGTGAAAACACTTCAAGATGATGTTGATAGATTATTAAATGACCAGAATTTATCAGATTATGACAAATCAGTTTTCTTGACACAGATGCAGGGTAAAATTCAAACACATATCGGTAGATATAGAGATTCAGTAATGCCTAAATTTCCTACTACACCCTCGACACAAGTACAGGGAACATCAGCCTCCACACCCTCGCTTTCTACAATTTCAACCTTAAAGCCACGTATTTTAGGCGCTATTCCTAAAAATTACAAAAGCAGAGCAAGTTCGGTCTTAGACGCTCTCGAGGCCAATCCAGACTTCAAGATTAACGAAAAACAGGAACTCGTTGTGGACGATAAAACTATTCATGGATCTAATTTATCAGATTTATTGAGACATGCAACAACTAATTTGAAAAGTGACGATGGTTTGGAAGGAGTCGACACCTTTAAAAAGCTACTTCACGAGTCAAATATACCTAAATCATTTCTCAACATCAGAGCTATTGCTCAGAAGCCCCCCGCTGCTTTATCACTCCACTCTCCGTCTGACCTAGCCCTGCCACTTATAGCTCCCCCCTCCCCCTCCCTCCATCCACCTAAAACTCCCTCCTCACCTTTACGTTCTTCCAGCCCTCCCACTCTTTCCCCAAACTGGGAGGAGTTTCCTAAATTTTGACAGGATATGTAAAGAATTTAAAAATGAACCAATATTTTTCCAATATATATTATAATATATCCCACCCCGCAGGCTTTGGTAGTGCCTTAAAATTATACAAACAGGCCCGTTCCGAAGGCCTCCCGTTCACATTGAATGACGCAAAGAGATTTTTGGCTACTTCGGACGTATATGTAAGTCACAGGCGCGTCATAAGACATTACCCTAGGAAAAAAATTGTCAGTGCGAGTCTGAACCAAAATTGGGAAGCAGATCTTATAGACGGTTCAATCTTTAGCAAAATGGAATCAAAATTACAAGTAGATATTGACAGTTATCGACGTATTTAGCCGCTATGCTTACGCTGTCCCGCTTAAAACAAAAAGCAATAATGATGTGGTGGGGGATTTTACAAAAATTTTTAAGCAAGCCAAGGCCAAGCCAACTCATTTACGCTCGGACTTCGGAAAAGAATTTTTCGGGAATGTTACTAAAACATTTTTTTTAAATGAAGTTATTAATCTATTCTCAGCAAAAACAAACAACGAACACCATGGCGCCATTATTGAGCGTTTTATACAGACAGCTAAGGCAAAAATGTGGAAAATATTTACATTCAGGGGGAATTACAAATATCTAGATATATTGCCTAAAATTTTAAAAGCTTATAACGCAACCGTTCATCCTGCCATTCAAGCTCCCCCCGAAAGTGTTAAACCTTACAACCAGCTGTATTTTTGGAAGAAATTTCACAGTCCTCCAGCGCAAGAGAAGAAGCCTTTTAGAAAGTTTTCTTTCGAAATCGGTGATACAGTGAGGATTAGTAAAATGCGTCACGTGTTTGCTAGAGGGTTCAAAAGTGGCTGGTCGAAAGAGTTATTCAGAGTAACAAAAAGATTCCCAGGCCGTCCCGAAACTTATTCATTGTCCGATCTAGCTGGGGAAGAGGTCGAAGGGAAAGTGTATCCAACTATCCATACGAGATTACTTTAGCCATAAAATAAGACGATGCATATCATGCTGTTGAAAAAGTAATACGCGTGTGTGGTAAAGGGAAAAATAAGGAATATTTGGTAAAATGGTACGATTACCCTTCTAAATTTAATTCTTGGGTTCCAGCAAAAGATTAAAATCCGTCCCTCCCTCCTAAAAAAAAAAAATGGAAACGGCAGAATTTTACATGACCCTCCCGTCGAACGGTGGGGACCCTGTGCTATTTCCTAACAATAGTCTGACCAATTACACAACTAATTTGGCTAGAAGAGTCGAACTTGAAGGTCGTTGGATGGTCGCTGTAACAGAATTTACATACCCTCACAGCTTTATCAGGCTGACTAACGAACAGACAGGTACAATAAAAATAACAAAAAACCCTTACAAACGTATTATTTTCCCCAAACTCCATAAAAAAAAATAAAGATGGGGGATATGAACTGGGCGTTCTCGTCGCATTCTTAAACAGCTACATAAAGCAAAGTTTAGGTGATGATCCGCCGTTAAAATTAGGGGTGAACGAAGATGAAGGATTGGTCATTTTCGCCCTGTCCCAAGATACCGAAATTATAATAGATGACAGGTTAAGCCTTTTGCTCGGATTCGACGGAGTGGAAAACACTCATATCCGCTTCGGGGCTGAAAGCACTAATTACCCCAAAGATAAATTAGAACCTAGGGCGGAGCACTGGTGGATAGATGTACGAACCGACTTTAATACAGCGTATGAAAAGCTTATTACGTTGAAACCGGGTTATTATTTAAAAGCAGACAAAACGGTGGAAGATTTAAATGCCCTGTTAGCGGAAAATAAAGTTGAAAATGACGTAAAACTAGTATACCATCTACTAACCCGTTCAGTCAGTGTTGAACTATCGGAGCGAACAGAAGTCACTTTAAACGAGTCCGTAGGAATTTTATTGGGTTTTGGAGGAGAAAAGAAACTGAAAAAAGTCTCCTTGCTCCGTATCCAGTGGATTTAAATATAGGTCTTTACAGTATATACATCTACTCGAATCTTATTGCTAGCGACCAGATTGTCGGTTCTGCGCTTGTGCCTTTGTTGCGTGCCATCCCTGTGAGAGGAGCTGATGGTGACGTCATTACTGAAGCTTTCCAACATTTATATTACCGCCCTCTACTAAGGAACGCGTTCCATGAAATTTCCATAATTCTTCGTGACGACGGCGGGAGTTTGATCGATTTCAGTCCTAATGGAAGAGTGACAGTCGCATTGCATTAAAAAAAAACAGATTAAAAATATGTGAAACGATGAAAATTAGGCCTACAAATACTTTTAATCACTGTTTTGCACATTATTTAAAACAGGGAGGCATCAGTAAACCAGTTAAAAATCCTAAATTTCAAAAAGGGGGCAGCTTGCTAGATCGTTTTCAAAGAATTCCTGAATATATCTTATACAATTCGTATATCAAAAATTTGACCCAACAACAACAACAACAGTAACAATATAATTATAAAAGATTAAAAAAGAAGGTCCCTCCTAGAAATTCGTTCAACCAATGCTTTTTGCATTATTGCAGACAGGCTGGTTTGGGGGTATTTAAAGGGACAAGGTGGCAAAAAGGATCAGGTTTGCTAGACAATTTCAGCGTTATGTAATACCATTTGTAACCCCGCATCTTAAAGATATGGCACTGAATACGGGCCGTTATATTTTGAAACAAGGCCAGCAATTCGTGGACAACCTGGGGAGTGGTGTAGGGTTTAGAGAAGCTGCAAAAACCAGATTAGGGCAAGTTAAATCCGATTTCATGACTAATGTTCTGGGGTGCCGTCAGACGGGGACTGGTAGAAAACATGATCAGCTCTATGCACCGTTCCCACGTATGATCGCTCACAAGGCAAAGAAACGTAAAACAGTGCGGAAGGGTTCGGAGAGCTCCCTTAAAAATAAGAAGAAGCCTAAAACGGAGAAACGTGAACCCGACATATTTGACTGAAAAAACTTGGAATTTCAACATGGCGCTTATTCATCACATGTCTCCCGAATGTGGCACAGGTGGCTTTGCATTGTTCGATATCCCTCCGACCGCTGTGGATACAGAAGAAGTAATACATGTCGAACATTTCCCAATTAATACTCTTTCAGGTGGGGCTCCAATTGAAATCGCCATAAATTCCAAAAGTGCTGGATACTACATAGATCTCGACGAAACATTATTAAAAGTGACAATTAAAGTGACATCCGACGGGTCTACATTGTTAGCAGCCGGAGACAAAATAGGTCCAGTCCACAATTTGTTTCATAGTTTGTTCCAGCAAATTGATGTGTACCTGAATGAAACTCAAGTCTCACCTAATGACAACAGTTATGCCTATACAGCGTATTTTAATAATTTACTCAGTTATTCAAAAAATGTGAAAGACAGTGTTTTGGCAGTGGAAGGCTGGGCTAAAGATACTGCAGACATTTTGAAGACACTGACACGAGTGCTAACACTTGTAATCCTGGTTTACTTGCACGTAAAACAAAATTGGTGGGAAAAGAACAAGAAATGATGGGGCGTCTTCATATCGATTGGAGCCATCAGGGACGCCATTTATTAAACGGTGTAAAAATTAGACTAAGACTAATAAGGAATTCACATACTTTTTTATTACTGTGTGGCGACACCGGAAAAACCCCCAAACTAGAAATAACAAGTGCTGTTCTTTACGCTAAGAAGGTGAAGGCCAGCCCAAATATTTTATTAAGTCACGCTAAAGTATTGGAAAATATAAACACAAAATATGTCTTAAGACGCGTGGAATGTAAAATTTTTGCTATTCCTGCTGGTGCTCGTGACGGGAGCATCGATTCAGCAATTGTTGGCCAAATTCCTGCAATAATTGGAGTGGGTATGGTCAGAAATAATGGATTTTCGGGTGATTATAATGCAAATCCGTTCAACTTTCAACACTTCAATTTAAATCACATTGCTTTAGCGTTAGACGGGAAGACGATTCCCAATCACCCATACTTGCCGGATTTTGCAAACAATCAGTACACTTGGGACTACCTTTCTTTATTTACTGTCACCGGAAGATATCAGAAAGACGCCGATCTTGATATTACATACGAAGATTACAAATCCGGCTCGGCCATTCACCTTTTTGATTTGACCACAGACCAATGTGGTACAGCGAACCATTTAAGTTTGTCTGAACAAGGCAATGTTCGTGTTGAACTGAAATTTTCTTCTGGTCTCACAAATTCAATAAACGTTATTTTATACTGTGCATATCAAACTATTGGCGAAATCGACAAAAACCGTTCTGTTATCGTTGATGTGTAGCCCACCCTTACAGAATGGATACAATACAAATCAAGAGGCTTGCCCTGTCCGATGCAAAGACGGCAAAAATATTTGCTGGCGTATTTTCTTCTGACACTCTTCCAAGACGCAAAGTGCTAACACCTAGTGTTTTTATAATAAACAAAGACAAGCACACTTTACCTGGATCACATTGGGTGGCTGCATTCATCGATCCCCGCACTAAAAATGGTCTTTATTTCTACTCGTACGGCATCAAACCTAATAATCCACATATTTACACTTTTTTGTCTAATAATGGTGCGAGCTGTAATTATAACACTGAGAATTTTCAAGGAATTTGCAGTAATGTGTGTGGAGGTTATGCGCTTTTTTTCTCCTACCACATTGCACGAGGACCTTCCTTAAAGAACATTACAGCAAGATTTGACTCAAGCACAAAGACTCGTAGCCTAACGATAAAAAAATTGTGAAATTTGTGCGCACTATTTTTAAACATACATTTGGACAAATACCTTCCAATTTGGAGTGTTTTAACCAATATCGAAACCATTATCAGAATATCAATTGTAACTTTTTTTATGTATCTAGCATAGTATAATATGCATGCAATAAAAAAAAAATTGTGAAAAAGTCATTTTTAGAGATTTTTTTATTTAACAGCATTCTCTACACTCTACTTACATTTTTTTTTCTATTACTAGGATTACAAATAGTACATATGAAAAAACACTATTTACTATTTACTTACATTTTTTAGATGAATCTGTCTCTTTGGAGGACACACTACACTACACTACACTACACAGACCAACAACACAGAAAAATATTATTGTCTCTCTATTTGCCGAAATACTTTTTCTCACAATCAATGATTCGCCTATTTATTTCAGGGATTTGCTTTTTTAATTCTTCCCACGATTGTAAGGACAAGCTTATTCCTTGAAGTGGTGTGAGCAGCTCAGGAAGTCCTGAAGGTGGAAACTGGAGAAAGCTAATTTGGAGAGTTTTATCTTCTGAATAATAGCCGGAGACACAAACACGTTTATTTGCAGACAATTCATGTCTATGCATAAAGATATCGCCTGCAATGTGTTGGGGTAAACTCGTCGGGGAATCCAATTCAGCTTCTATTGTCAACTTCACTCTCGGTGGGCGATGTTCAATTTCTTGCGCAATTGCATCTTGAATCAAGTCCAAGAAGCGCTGTCCTGTCAATTTTACCCACTCGTCTTTCGTCAAATTTAGTCCGGCACGAGTCGTGAGCCAGCTCATTCTACCTAGCTAAACTGATACATGCGGATGCAAACATATATTTCTTTTTTAAACCCTTTCACTTGTACAAATACTCCAGGTTGTGCCAACACTAAAAATTCCGAAGGATCAGGCTTGTAAAAATTGCTTGACGTGAGGACAAACAGTTCATCTGGCCTGCGTTTCACAGTCACAATACTTGGCACGTCTTCACCGGTCATAATTCTCTTCAAAATCCTCTTTTTAGGGGCGTTCTTGAGGTTAAGTCCATTATAATTCTTCTTCAGATTAACTGATGATATCCACGGTGTTGTGATCGTGTTTATAGGCTTGCTTTTCGGAGGGCTCTCAGGTGAATAACTTTCAACAACTTTGGCGATGTCACTCTCGGTAGGCGATGGGCCTTCCAGATCGGGCGTAGGGTGAGATTCATGCGTAGCGTGAGATTCAGGAGTAACCAGATCGACAACTTCTTTTTGAGTTTCGGCAGGTAATAAATCTTGGCGTTTTGCACGAAATGTTCTATTCAGAAAATCCTTCTTGTTATAGCGCTTGGTTAAATCACTGTTGAGAATACGTGAAGGCGGAAATGTGGGTGAACTCTGTGTGAAATCATCATCATCTTCAAACTCATCCTCCTCAAATAAAGGCTGAGAACCGTATTCAGTTTGGGTAGAATCCATGGCAAGCTCGGGAGTGTATTTCACGTACGTCCAGCAGTAAGAACGCGGCATTCGCAATGACAGCGGCGATATTGCTTAAGTACGGTGTGTAGTTTTTGATGCTGAACTCTGATTGGCTGGGAGATAGCGTCACTTTAGGTCTTTGTGATTGGACGGGTGCTGTGGCCTGCATCTTTTTCTCAGTTTCTGATTTGCTAATTAATTAAGACTGCATAAACGGGGGAACGACCACTAAATATTTTCTTAGATTTTACTTGGAAAGGTATTTTTGGTTCTAGCCACTCTTTAGGGATAATCGTACCAAACTCACCATCTCTTCGTATTGTAAACGTGTAAGGGCCTCCCTTTAAGTCCTTCAGCATTATTTTTTCGTAGGACCTCTCCTCTGTAGAATTCACCTTTTTCCCTTCAGGATGAGCCAGCAATTCTGTTCCATTCTCCGTGCGAACAATATAAGACTTCAGGTCAGAGCCTAAACGGGGTCCTGGCGGGCGAGAAACCATTTTCTTCAGCAGGCAGCGTGTATGCCGTTCTGACCGTAAAAAATGTTCGCAATTTAATAGAAGGGCATTTTAAATAGGTATTCTATGATTGGGTTGCTAGTTAACTCCTTCTTTTCTCCTCATAGGTTCGTGATTTTTTGGAGCTATTAATATTAAGCTGAAGGACGACAAGTAGGTTTCTTGCTTTTTTTAAGGTTGAAACTGCCTTTCTTGAATGCCAAAATTATTGTGGGCTCTGTTATTAAAGGCCTTTTAGGAATACCTGTCATGTAGCAATCGTTCGTCGGAGGGTTAGTAATCAGTAACGTACCATTTTCCATTGTTAAAGTAAATGACGGATCTGTGACAAAACCCGAATTGCGGAATGTTATCGGTCTGCCAATTCCTAATGACAAATAGCAAGTCCCGAATTCCCGGTCCACAATTCGATTATCGTCAAAAAAATAGCTCATGTTGTCTTAACCATTTTCGAACCGATTAATTAAACAAAAATTGTACTGCCTGTTACATATTTTGTTCACTAAATCCCTCAAGGCCGCCAAAACTGGTGTCCAACTTTTACTCCTAAGAGTAAATCCTCCGTAACGATAAGTAAGTGCCTGGTCTCCATACCCTACATGCATTCGCTGAATGTCAAAAAAGGTGCCGCAAATATTTATCTGCTGATTAGAAAGAAATTCCAATTCTCTTTCTAAAGCCCAAAATGTTATGGTTGCTAGTGATTCTCCGATTATGGGGTCATATATACGAATATTAAGCCCAGGTAGATGTGAAAACCAATCAGCAGGACTTATTGTGGAATCAATTTCGCACTGTTTCAATTTTTGTATCAATAGTTCTATTTCTGGTGAAACGTTGCTGTCTTTTTTTTCACGATCATTTTCCTGTGTAGCCATGTTTGCAGTTCTTGATAGCATGAGGAGAAAAGTCTCGTGGTCCAGCCGTTTTCAAATTATTATGATTATTGTTATTTTTTTTTGTTTAGTAGGCGGGCCCTGAGGGTAGAATAGAAACAAGCAACGTACTCTGGATGGTTAGCTCGTTCGCTTGCTCTCCAGCGTTACTCTACAGCCTAAGGCAATTTTAGAATTGCGCGAAGGAAGATCCGATTATTTAATTGTGTCGAGGGGGGTAAGGAAGCTACTGGCGGTTACCGCTACTAGCGTACAGCTGCGAGGCGGCCCTTAACGGTGAAAGAGAAAGCGAGATCTTCGCTCATTCAAACGCGCACTCACAGGAATACGGGAATACCAGACAGACGCTAAAGAAATAATGGAGCTGCCATTAACCAGTGAGCAAAGACGAGTGAAACACAGCCGTCGTGAGTTACTGAGATGGGCAGATTTCTACCGACAAATGTTTGTGAAAACTATGATAGCTGCTGAGGAGTTTCTAGAGGAGTTGCTGTTGTGTCAAACTCAGTTGGCACGGGAATTTCGTCCGAAACGTAAGGTTAAAAAGCTGGAAAAACAAAACGGTACGTGTCAAATTGATCCAGAACAGGAATTACGTGCAAAGCAACAAAACGACGACGAAAAAGAAGCAGAGAAAGAACACTGAAAAAGATCTGGAGGTAAAAAACAAAAAAAAGCCCTTTTCAGGGCTAGTAAATCTAGGAAAGAGAACCAAAAATTCGGCTGCTTTATATTTTTTTTTTTTGCCGAAGCTATGGCGAATAAAAACCATGTATGCAAGCTGAGTGAATGTAGGTATGAATGCTTGTGTGATGTAGATGTGACGGTGTTAAAAACGAGTACGAAAAATGGTTGAAAATGGGTAAAATAATGTGTGCATGTAAAAAAAAGTATGTGTTATGAGGGTGTTGGGATAGGGGGGGAGGGGAGTGTATGACGTATGTGTGTGGTATGACGTAAGTGTGTGTTACGTATGTGCGTATTATGTATGTATCCGACATTCGAGGGGTGTGGGGGTTCATTCGACGACGAGCAGGCCACGTTAAAGGTTGCCGGGGAACGCACGGGCTGCCAAAAAACCGAGCGGCGGGACGCGACGCTTGCCGGCCGGGAAAGGTAGCTGGGACGGGGTGTTGGGCAGGCAAAGAGAGGGAAAAGCTAGCGGCGAAGCATCACTTGGCAGGCGGCAGAGAGTCTCCGTCGTCATCCGGCTGGCTACGGGAAGGAAGGAGGGAGGAAGTTACATTGGTGGTGGTGGTGGGCGCGCGGAGAAAGGCCTCTAAAACAAAAACAAAAACAATGACAAAATGGTTATAATAGACGGCACGACCGGTCCCTCCCCCCCCCCCTGTGGGATGAGGTTGGGAGGCGGGAGGGAGGGAGGGTGATGCGTTCAGTGTTACTAAGCTCAATTTTTCTGCGACGACCCCTAAAAAAAAATGGAGGTGACGGTCCCTAACAGGCCCGTACACCCCGACCGGATGTCCCTCATTACCCTCATTAGCATAATTGAGCTCACCAGCACGCACGCAACACCCCCCCTCCCCCCTCCCCTCCCCCTCCTCTCCCGCCTGGGAGGGGGGACCGAATGTGCCGTCTATTATAACCATCTCACTACTTATATTAACCAAGAACTTTAAAATTACCTTTTTCATTTCTGTTTATTTGCTGAATTAAATAAAGTGATTTTCAGTCTGATCCACAAGGAAGAAGGGTTCGTCATCGTTAGACAGTTGTTTTTAGCAGTGCTGCGAATGATTAGCCCCTTTACTCAAAATAAATGTTGTGTTCAGTGTTTCAAACCTATCTGTTCTCAGTATGCATACACCATCCTTTGATGGCAATTTAAAACTAATAGCCAGAATGCCATTTCAAAGCTACAGTTACTGATAATTAAATTTGCTTTGAAGGTATGTATGAATTACCATGTCTAAAAAAAATGTCACCTATATTAGTTTAAGGACAATCTAAATATGCAGTGGATTCACACAAAAAGTTAGTTTACCACTTTATTCAAGATGAAATTGGCTATTTTCTACAAACTTTAAAATATTGAGAAACTGAAACTATATTAGTATTAATAAACAAAAACGGAACGTTAAATGTTTAGAGTAAGGGTCTAAAAGTCAAAACCTAGAAGGAACACGGACAAGCTTTGACAGTCAGGGTCTAGGTGTAAAATTTTGTAAGAGGCTGGTAAGCATTAGACCCTTACTACCCGGTGGTTAGCTTATAGTTCTACTCTATTCGGACAGAAAGTGTGTATGAACGATTGTAGCAGATTTTCTTTGTTCTTAAAATATTGTTATGGAACTTTGAAAACATAATTTTTTTGTGAAGTTTGGCATTTTGTGTCTTTTGATGCTTTAAAATTTTTTTATTATATTTCGTAGATTTACGGCAGAGGATAACCAGGAATGCTCTCTGCTGCGAATACCCTGCAATGTTACTAAATCAAAAAATAATTTTCAACATACAGTAAAGCAGTAAACCTATACCATACTACCACTGGATCATCACGTGGGAGGATTTCCAGTTTTTCGTGAAAATGTTTTCATTTCTGACCACCGGGTAGTAAGAGTCTAATGCTTACCAGCCTCTTAACAAAATTTTACACCTAGACCCTGACTGTCAAAGCTTGTCCGTGTTCCTTCTAGGTTTTGACTTTTAGACCCTTACTCTAAACATTTAACGTTCCGTTTTTGTTTATTAATTCGTGTTACTTTAAGAATTGCAGCTAAACTGTAAAACTGAGAGTTTAACACAGAGACCCAAGGCTGACTCTTACTAACACTGGCTATCGCCAGTGTTAACAATAGAAACAAATCCTTTAATCTTCAGTCTTGCAGCTGGCGTTTGCTAATTAGCATTGTTGCATACTAACAATGTTTAAAACAATGTAAAACAATCAATCTGGTCGTTTAGAGCTCCATAACCCCTGAACCACTTGACCAACTAGAAAATGCCTTATGGAAAGGGCACATCTACAGAGCAATACCTGTAAAATGAGATAAGAACCTGCTTCATAGGACAAATGGTTTGACCTGTAGAGAGGACAGACGAAAGGTACATCCCCAGAACAAGACCAAGAACAAGACCAAGACCAAGAACAAGAAGTTGTCTATTTGGCCCCTCTCTGTATCTCGGGTTTGGCTCGCCCGAATTTCACAATTTTTTTACTGCAGACAGGCCTTGACTAGTCAAGGCTAGATTCCAAATTTGGTTTAAGAATGTTTACTTTTGACAGCGTTATAAGCTCTCAAAGTTGAAAGTTTAACACAGAGATCCTAGGTCGACCCTTACTAACACTGGCTATCACCAGTGTTAATATTCAGAAAGAACGTGTTACACCCTTACTGCATAACATAAACTATGTTTATGATGTAGATGTGTTGCCAGCAGTTACGTATACATCTTACTAGTTAGGCAACAATCATCACAACAAACATCACATCAATTCAATTGTTGAGGTTGTAAACCATTGTAGCGTGGCGCCATTGTCTTATATCCTGAAGCATAGTTGGGCACATTTCAGGTACTTGAGGAAAAATAATAATGCGATACAAAACCTTAAATTGTGTTGAAATCAAGAGCAGTGACCCACCTGACCAAAATTAACTCGTGTAGGAATGCCAGCTAAGCTTCTTTCAATGCAAAATCTGACCCTCAATAACGTTGAAAATGTGTAACTAGCTAGCTAGCTAGCTAATCATATTCTGCTCATCCCCATGTTAATTTCCATAGGGTGATTATTCAGCGATACCGAGATAACGGGAAGGCTTCCAGCTATGAAATTGGACGAATGGCTACAGTACGATACGAACTGCGTACCTTTTATGGTTTGGTGCCTAGGGGTGTAACGAGGATGGCGTGGGATGGCGCGTAAGTACGAAAATATTGTTATAACCATTGTTAGTATTATCGGCATCGTCTCTCATTGGACAGCCAAAGTTCGGACAATGACAACGTGTATACTGACGTGCGTGCCTAGGCACACACTAGTGTAGCACGATAAATATAAACAACGTTGCAAAGAAATTGTATTCACGTCCAATTCACGAAAAATAAACCATCTCTAAAAACAAAGCAAAACAAACAAAGGCAAAAAACTGGTGAAGAAGCCACCAAGTTGAGAGTGCTTCGGCCCTTCAAAGGAGTGATATCATCACACCAAAACTACCGAAATAAAACAAATTGCAACAAAATTAAAACCAAACCAAAAATATATAAAGAGGTGACCAAGTTGAGAATGGTTCGACCTATAGGCTAAAGGTAGTAACAAATTGTTGAAAACCAATTTCTTGTTGACATGCCACTTTATTACACATCTGCACGGTAGCGGAGTTGAGTCTAATACACAATTTTAAAAAAGGACTGATATCATATCAAAAACCAAAACTGGTAAAAGGGGCCACCAAGTTAAGAATGGTTCGGCCCTTCAAAGGAGTGATATCAACGCACCAAAACATTCGCCAACTTAATCGCACCGAATAATACTTTGGACGTTAAATGTAAACTTGAACATTGCTATCGAAATTAACAATGTTCTAGTTTTCATTTAACCTTCGAATTATTAAGCGGTGCGATTAACTTGGCGAATGTTTCGGTGTGTTGATATCACTCCTTTGAAGGGCCGAGCCATTCGGAACTTGGCGGCCCCTTTTACCAGTTTTGATTTTCGATATGATATACATATACCCTATAATCATTGTGTTATTAACTGTGTTTGCACTTTTTTAGATAAGCTGCAGCAAGTCAGATTACCAGCTTGTTTGGATGAAATTTCTCACGTGCAAGATGCTTCATTTTAAATTTTCCATGCAGCGATCAATTAAGCAAGAAACTAAGCAAGCTTCTACTGCTTTTATATCTTAGTGATCACATCTAAATTATCGTTATGAAATGATACGTGTATGTGAAATATCGCCTTCACTGTCAATCATCCCATGTTCATCAATTATCCTGTGTCTGTCAATCATTACTGCTGTTGTTTCATTTCTTCAGATTTTCATTATTATAACATCTTTTTTATTTTGATAAACAAATCACGTAAAAGACGTAACTTAAAGAAGTGCACTTATTGTTTTATGAACTTACCTGTATAACCCATAACTTCAAGTTCGGTAATCGTTAAGTAGTTTCTGTTTTTCTCTTCACAAGTCGAACAAAATCTTACAATTTGTAGACTGGCATATCGGCCAATCACGAATTCTTTACAATCAAAGACAATTTCAGTGCCAATAGGATTACCAAGACCTTGTAACTCATTGCATAGTTTATTTGAACTAAATACTTCATTAATAGTATTTTCTTTTTCATCTCCAATTCTAACTTCAAAGTCATGTCCTTTTTCATCTGTCGAAATAAAACAAAGAAACAAACATAATCAAAAGATCCGCAGACTTATTTGTCACTACTATTGCCACTTGAAAACATAATACGTACAAAGTGTTCACTAAGCAAATTGCAAATTTTTAAGGAAAGTATAACAATAATAAACATATAACTGGAATGCAAAACGCCGTCGGTTACCAAAATAATATTGCTATCATGCATTAAGTATGATAAATTTGTTGATGCTGTATATTGGTTTCCAATGAGCAATTGGTATCGTGTACATAAACATTTAATGCTAAAAAAATGTAGCAATAGTGTTGACACGAGGAAATTAGTTTTTACTAACCTAAATACTTACTTCAGTAATTATGCTTAAAATCACCATTTTACGCTATCGCTGCTCATTTATCAATTAAAAAACTCCCCTTTTTTTTAGCTTGTATCCAAATTTTCTCTCCACTCCCGCCAGGGGCGCTGCTACTCCTAACCAGGAGGCCGCCATCTTGTTTGGTCCCTTCATCATATTTTGAACTCTCCTGTTCAGTGAATGCGGGGAGGCGGGCGGGTTCTTACTGAAGTAAGTATTTAGGTTAGTAAAAACTAATTTTACCCCTTAAAATTATCGTTTCTTACTACCTGCAAATACTTACTTCAATAATTATGCTGAATTTGTCATTCAGGCGGTGGGAATTACCCCACTGAACCCCGGAGAGCTTGCCTACTACCGTTTCAACATGGAAGAAGACAACTTACCCCTTTCACACAGTTGGTCTCGTCTCCTCTTCCAATCACCTCACTGGAGCGCTCATCTGACTGGGTGTCCCTGGTCTACACTCAGGTGACCCCCTCAGTCTGGTCTAGCACCATCTCCAGTCTGACCCCTAGTCATTTCACCAGTGTGTGCCTCCGTTCGGGTGTCCCCAGTCTACACTAAAGGTGACCCCATCCGGTGGTTCACCTCTTCACCTCTTCTGACGCCATCGTCCTCAGAGTTCCTTTCCTGCCACCACATGACCCCTCACCACATTCTCTCCTCGAGATCCACACGTTTCCCGAAGGTAATGCTTGATGAAGGTGTTACGATTGTTCCATGAGCACGCTGTCACCACCTCATCTAATGGCGTGCCACATCCGTATGTCCACGATGCGGCTAAAGCCCGGAGCTCATGCGCCCTGACTTCAGCCGGGAGATCTTCATGATTCTGGCCGTTCAGATACGCTCTTTTGATCACGGCGCAGATCCACTTCCCCAGCTTGAAGGGCGACACTCCCTTATCTAGAATTTCGCCACTGTTCGTGTCCACATCAAAAAACAGCGGAGTAGGCTTGTTGCGACCCTGCGTTCCACCTTCATTATTCTCTGTCTTGGTCAGGTAGAACCGCAACGCTCTAATTGGGCATTGTAAACGTTGCTGGTTTCCTGTTTGTCCACACCCCTTTAGAGGTTTAATTCGCACAGGTTTTGGCTTCGTTCCCGGGTTGCAATTTTTCGCTCTGAAATGGGCCGGGAACGTTAAATGTACCTCCGACCAGTCTTTGGCAAAGCGAATATGACCCTCATCCCTGGTGAAGGCGGCCAACTCGCTTTGGCGCGCCGCCGAAGCTAACGCGACTAGGAACACCGTCTTCTGAGATAGGGATAGATTGGACGCAGTTCTTGCTGGCTCATATGGGGCGCCCATTAGGCTTTCCAACACCAAAGGCAGATTCCATTTTGGGAACAACTTTGCCTGTCTTGGCCTCCCATTCTCAAAGGCTGTCGTCTGTTTGGAAATCACCACATTGGAAACAGTCTTGGGGTCCCCTACGCACGTCAACACCGAGTTGATGGCCGATCGGTAGCCCTTGATAGCGCTCGGGGACAAGCCTTTGTCGAAAAACTCTTCAAAGAAAGTTGACAACTTTGGCAGGTCCGGGTTGTACGGGTTGCAGCCTGACTTCTCACACCACTCGAACCTTTTTTTCCACTTAGCGTTGTCGTTACGTTGCGAGGACTCTCTCAAACACTTTGGTATCCTGGACGCCACTTCTTCCTTAAATCCTTCCCTTACCAAATTCTTCCTTAGAGTTTCCACCCTTGAAGATTCAGCATGGAAGGATTTTGGTGCAGGGTCCTCCTCCGATGTTGGGATAAAAAGTTTTCCGTGATTGGCAAAGGGATTGGGTCTGCCTTTTTCATCTCCATCAACTCCGGAACCATGGAGCCGCTGGCCACCAGGGGGCCACCAAGATGAACTTGCCTTTGGCCACTCTCAGCTTGTTGATCACTTTCAGCAGGAGTTTGAACGGAGGGAAAAGGTATGCATTTAGTCCCTCCCAGCTGATTGACAACGCGTCCGTTGCCCAAGCCATCGCATCCGGGAACGGGGACACAAAACACGGGAGCTGAGTGTTGTGATGGGTTGCGAACAGGTCCACAGACGGGGTTCCCCACCGAAGAAACAGGGCCTTGCATACTTGTGGGTCTAACCTCCATTCCGTAGTCGGCACCAGCGACCCTCTGGACAACTCGTCCGCCCATACATTGAGACTTCCTGCGATGTGGCGAGGAACCGGCGTGATCTCGTACTGCAGGCAGATCTCGAACAGGATGGAGGCTTCTTCCATGAGGGACTTCGAGTGGGTGCCTCCTCCTTTCTTCACATACGCTACAGCCGTGGCATTGTCGCACATGATGCCCACTGCCTGACCCTTTAGTCTCAGTTTCCAGGCAAGGAGCGCTTTCCAGACCGCTCTGAGCTCTAGGACGTTGATATGCAGGTCCTTCTCCTCTCCGCCCCAAGTGCCTGACACAGTTTCCCCGGCAAGGTGAGCACCCCAACCAGTCAGGGAGGCATCCGAGAACAGGAGTAGCTCCGGAATGGGCTCGTGAATGGGCACCCCGACCTGTAGGTTTTCCTTCGCCGTCCACCACGCCAAGCTCTTTTTTGGGAGGTCGTGGAGAGGGATGATGTCTTTCCAACTGCTCCGTGGTTGCCACGCCGTCTTTCGAAACCAGTCAATCGGTTTCACCCGCCAGTGGCCTAACGGTACTAGTCTGGCGTTGGAGTCCAATAGTCCAATGAGTGACGCCAACTCTTTCGCCGTGGCAGTGGACCTCCTGACGAAAACATTCACCGAAGTCTTCGTCTTCATAATCCTCTCCAGCGTGGGTCTTACCGACATCGTGACGGTGTCGAACTCCGTACCTAGGAACACAAAGCAGGAGCTCGGAACCGGCCTTGACTTCCTGAGGTTTATACCAAGTCCCAAATGAAAGAACAGGGAGCTGCACATTTCCCACTGCTGTGTCAGAAGAAAACTGTTTTTGTTCCGAACCAGCCAATCGTCCAAGTAAGCATGAGGTTTGATGTGATATGTATGTGCAAATACGCAAGGACTGGTTTCAGCATCCGGGTAAACACGTACGGAGCCGTCGCTTAGCCGAAAGGAAGAGATTTCCATTGGAACGATTTCCGACCAGCTATGAGGCGGAACAGGTGTCGAACCGACGGATGGAGGGGAACATGCAGATACGCATCCTCTAGATCGATAGAAATGGTAAACTCGTTGCGCTGGAGAGAGTCCCGAATGGATTCGATCGATTCCATCTGGAAATGTTCCTTCACAAGATGTTGATTGAGTTTCCGAAGATTGAAAATAACTCTGGATCCTCCTCCTTTCTTTGGGATCACCCTCGCTGGGCTCCAGAATCCTGGACCGGGAGGTGCCTCTTCCACTGCCCCCTTCACGACTAGTAAGTTGATCTGCTCGATGAGTTCTGGGATTTCGGAACGCTCTACCAGCCAGACTGGCGGGCAGTCTGTAGTTGCAAGTCTGGTGACGAACGGCGGTGTATAACCCTCCTCCAGGGTCTGGATGACGAAGGGGTCCGACGCGATCTTCTTCCAGTGTCCAAGGTGTCTGGCAATCCTTCCCCCCACCTGACGGTGAATAGGGGGGCGGTCTGACGGTCGTGACGGTCTTTTACCCTTCCCACGGAAAGATCCTCGGCCACGCTGGTAATTCCCTGGTCCTTTCCCGCGTGACGAAGAGGGGGGATGGTCTCGAAAGGACGAAAGGTCTCTCGACTTGTCAACAGGCTTCTTGCCGTTACCCTTTCCTCCGTATGGCTCGTTCCAATGTCCGGACGCTGGTTGCTGGATCCTTGCATACCCAGTCTTGCTTCTAGAGCTTCCGTGGTTCCTGCTAGCCGAGGTTTGGATGGGTCGCACCTTTTCTTTGAGCTCAGGAGCTAACATCAGCAGCTGTCCATTAAACAAGTCTCCTGAACCATGAACTGGCAAAAGCCTCAACTTGCCCACCACGTCCGCCGGGATCCCTGTCGCAGATTCAAGGAGGGCGTCCCGCCGTCGAAAAGCATTGTTCATAAGCAGACGGCATTGCCAATTGAAACTATCTTTGTGGAAAGACGACGCTCGTTTAAGAAGGTGCATGCACTCTCTAATCGTCCTATTTTCCCTGAGCTCAGGGTTGACAAGTGCCATCGCCTTCAAAGCTGCAGTTGATGACGAGTAGATCAGCTCTGCTTGAGAGCTCGCTCTCATGCTAGCTCTCAGCATAACATCGTCCTCTTCAAATTGTTGGGTGGGAGTTTTAATGAACGACGGATTCTTGAGAACAGAATCCAGCTCGATATTACACTGTTCAGTCACATATTCGGCCTCCTTGTAGGTCCGAAACCTCTTCTTATTCGGGGCACCTTTTCCTACAGATTTGAAGAACATATGTGTCCTCTTCGGGTCATGCGGTGGCAGTGATTTAGAAGATGACACAGGCAGTTCGTTCTTCCTAGTCAGAGACTCTGTGTTAAGCAGTTGCCTAAACATCACTGTGGATTGAGGCAGATGGGATGGGCGCTGCTTGCAACTACCCTCATTTGCCAACGTATCCATGGGGGGGGGGGGGGGTCCTCCGTATCCTCCACTGGCGGAGGCCCCTCCTTGAAAAAACGAGTGTGTCTCAAATGCTTGAGCGCAACCTCCGTAATTTCAGCCCAAGGGACATATCCTGGCCCTTCGTTGAACGGGTCATCAGTGTTGTCCCCTTCAGACTCATCGCCACTCCCAGAAGCGTCATTACCGTCCTCCTCCCCCGCTTTTCTCCTTTTAGCCGTCCCCTTGTCACTACTCAAAGCCACATTCCCTCTTCTCTTCCTCGAGTCGTTTTCCACTCCTGAACCACATGGGTCGGGAACTTCCACACTTGGCATCGACTGTCCAGCATCTTTTGGGAGCGCCGACATCGAAAACTGCGCTGACGATGCCTGTCTTTCAAGTGGCGACACGTGACGACTGACTGGCGACACACGGCGACGGGCCGGCGACACGCGGCTACTGGGTGACGACTGGGCGGCGACAGGACGGCGACGGGCCGGCGACACGCGGCTACCGGGAGACGATTTGGCGGCGACGGGACGGTGACACCCCTTTGGGGACACCTTCACGTCCTCACGTAGTGGCGACAACCCAGCGACATGCGGCGACTTGACGCCCGTCGTGCTTGACGCCATAAACGTACTCATCATGTCCAGCAGTTTCGTAATTCTGTCCTCACTGGACTTTACTACTCCTACAGTTTTTAGTGATTTCCCACTGGAGTCCTCATACGCACCGCTGTTCCCAACACCGGGAGCGGCCGGTTGAGTACTATTACCTCCTGACCTGCGACTGGACAGTCTAGACGATTTTCCTGTTTTCGCAGAACTTTTCACAAGGTCACGACGACCCCCAGACTTGGAATGTGATCCGCCAACTTCGCGCTCGACACGTGGCGACTGCACAACGGATGTTGACTCGATGTCCGTCGCAACTCCCGGAACTGGCCCCGTAGCAAGTCCAAAACAAGCACGGTCCCCCTACTTTTCTTCCTCTTTGGGCAAGAATGGTTGAAACTTGTTGAGCATATCTGCCATAAGGACGCCGAACTTCTTTTTAATTCCCGACACGGCCGAATCCACCTTGTCCGTAATTCGTTGCTCCAGACGAGTTGCCTTTGCATCAAAAATCACGTTGGCTGTGGCCTGCATCGACACAAGCAGCTCTTCATTTGAAAATGGCACCTGTCTTGTCCCACAATCAGCCAACTTCGCATCATCTAGCACCACCACACTTTCTTGAATCTCTGCAAAGTCGTTTCCGTTGATCGACGCCATCTTGTTTTCCTCCTCTTGCTGGGTAAGAAATGCTGACATCTCCTGAGTTTTGTACGTTTCCACAAGTTTTTCAGCCACCGAAACTGCCGCTGTTGCCCTGGCCCTCTGATCTGCCTTCTGGTCCGACTTCTTCCACGTATGCAGAATGTCTTTCACAGTAGACCGATGATGCAAATCGCACAGCTCACAAACTTTGGTGACGAAATTACAGGGCCTGCATTCGCGACAAAGAGGGTGAAAATCCCTGGACTGTTTCTTGCAAGAACACGCGTCAAACGTCTTCAAATTAAGTCTCTCACGCAGTAATTCTTTAGCTTCCTCGATCGTGGCCATTTTTCTGCCAGAAAAAGTTGATAAATCTGCTTCCAAACTTCAAAACAAAGGCAGCGACGCCTAACACGTCCTTCCCTAACAACGTGCTCAAAATGTGATGCAGGGACCAAACAAGATGGCGGCCTCCTGGTTAGGAGTAGCAGCGCCCCGGGCGGGAGTGGAGAGAAAGTTTGGATACAAGCTAAAAAAGGGAGTTTTTTAGTTGATAAATGAGCAGCGATAGCGTAAAATGGTGATTTTAAGCATAATTACTGAAGTAAGTATTTGCAGGTAGTAAGAAACTGAAATTCTAAGTAATCTACCTGGCTAACCAGAAATACATTGCTGAAATCATGTGTTCTGAGTTTTGAGAGGAAGGTGAAGGATGGTGCTACATAGGTTCTAGACTCAGTTTTCACTTTTTTTTTATTTATGCAAGTGACAAACAGGAACTTAGTTGGAATAGTTACAGGACATTGCATGCAGACATTGTTTTCCTGTTTGTTTGTCAGTGTAACTTTTTTAAGATTACAATGAAATAGTATTGCAAGAGAAAATTTTGAACTATGTATAAGTATTGATACACATCATTCGTGCCAACATATTTACGCATATTGATGATTACTACAACACCATAGGCCACTCTAACATTATTACGGTTCTAGTAATTTATTCCCAGAAAATTTAAGACTGAATACAGAATATGTCCCCATCATCAAAGAAATTAATTATCCAGTATCTAATAAAGACGGAAGTGTCCATAAGCTCCATCATGCCGTCGCGTAACAGATGTTGAATAAGGACAAGAATGTCGCGAAAAAAACTCTAACCCTGATGATGCCGTGACCTAGAAGAGACCTATGCTGTGTGCAGTGTGCTGATGATCCTGCACCCTCATGAAGAGTGTGGCCAAATGTAACGATCCACCAGCCAAGTACCGCAATGTGTTATGTAAGCACTGGAATTGGGCTTAATACTAGTCAAAAAAGTCCATTCTACGTTGTAATGGCATGCCAGACAAGGTCGAGTGAAATGATATTATTAGGAAAGGTTTGTCATTCCCGAGCTCATTTTCTTTTTCCCCCACCAAATGACGTCACTGGGGCGCTTCTGGTTTTGCGCAGGCCTTGTGCGCATGCGCGTTAGCGGTTACAAATTCATTGATGTGCGTTGTGCTAAACCGTATTATTTTTTCTGAGGTCCTCCTAGGAAGTCATTTACGTCCACCAACATTATGAATAATGGATATTTAAAATATCCAGCCGAACCATTGTTTAATCAACACGGGCCCTCAACTTTTATTGTACACTTTAGTCCGCTATACCAGCAAAAGCGGTGAGGACCCACCACTCACTGCCAGTTTGGCACACTGGACAACGACAGCTCAACCGCAGCTTAGAATAGCATATCTGAAGGGTGCCCCAAGAGGGGTGAGGACCCACCACTCACCACCAGCTTTGCCATCGTCGACCAGTCTATACTGTACCCAGACCTCACTCGTTCATTCATTCGTTGTGCAGCAACAAACCCAGCGGGTGGTTATACCACATCATCTAACCTGTCTGCCACAGCACAGGCTTCTGATTCTTGATCTAGTTGGGGTGTCGGGGCAACCAACTGGCTCTGGATGCACTTTACACCTAAGCAATCAAAGACTACTACTTGGCATTGAATGTGTACATCGGTTCATTAAGTCTTTAGCCACACCTTAGCAACAGTGATCACAGAGCCAAATGACCCACTGCTCATTAACAGTATTTTCACCACTGGTCCAACAGCTCAACTGGCTTAGAATAATGTACCTGTAAAAGCCCGAAGGCGAGGATCCACTGCTCCTCACCAGCCATCTCCACTGGTCCCGAAACGCCAAACCAGCATAGAACAGTGATCTTCAAGCCCGAAGGCAAAGAAGATCCACAGACTTGGTCTACTGTTTTTCTGGGACTGCTCACCACAAGAAAATTGTTAGTCATAGAGAACATGCATCGGTGACCTGCCCACATGGAAAGCCGATTACTGGTTCTCGTCAGTCGACGGTTCTCGTCAGTCGAAGCTTCAATCTTACAGGAAGCCCACTGCTTAAGCTAAGAGAAATTTGGTGTCACCTCAATCCGAGCTGTCCCACAATTTCGAGAGATTGATGGGGGGGGGTGGGGGTCCAACAGCACAACCAGCTTAGAACAGCATACCTGTAAAATCCCCCGAGGGGAGGTGTGGACCCACTACTCACATCCAGTATAGCTACTGGTTTGATAGCTCGACCAGCTTAGAACAGCATACCTGCGTAAACCCGAAGTGAAGGGCCCGCTGCTGACCACTAGCTATCAGCACTGGTCCCGCAAATCCCGAGGCAAGGGTCCAGTAGTGAAACCTGCTTACAACAGTGTACCGACAAAGTCTGAAGGCGAGGACTCACTGCTCACAACCAGTATTTCCAATGGTTCAACACCTCGACCAGTACAGAACAGCGTACCTGCAAAAGCCAAAGACCTTTGTGGTCCCACTGCTTACTCCTTAGTACTGCTTCTGTCCACCTACTAGATACTCCAACAGGGATTTTATCATTTTATTTGCTTGAAGGACATCAGACACGATTGGGCGAAGCCAACAGATCTACTGATTTAGAATAGCATACTTGCAAAAGCCCGAAGGCAAACACCCATGGCTGAACATCAGTATTTGCTTCTGAACATCAGTATTTGCTTCTGGTCCAACAGCTTGTCCAGTAAGGTGGAATAAAACGACAGTTTTTTTTAATCCAATACCGCTCAAAAGGTGCCTTATATGATAAAAATAAACACTGTACAATTTTTTTTTATTTCTAACAATATCTTCTGCCTCCCCAAAGCCTTTGAAAATTATGAAAAAATGACAAAGTTTTGAGAAAAACCATATTTTAAATTTTATTCATATTTAATCTTTTTCAAAACTCAGTACTGCACAAAACCTACCGTGTATGCTAATTATAAACTCTGTATTTTTTTATATTTCGACCAGACAATATCTTTTGCCTCCCAAACGCCGTTGAAAATTACGAAAAGTGACAAATCTTTTACTAAAAACCATATTTTAAATTTTATTCATATTTACTTTTTTCCAAATTTAATATCTTACAAAAGCTACCTCATATGATAGTTATTAACTCTGTATTTTGTTTAATTTTGATCTGACAATATCTTCTGCCTCCCCAATGCCTTTGAAAATTAGGAAACTTGAAATTTTTAACTAAAAGCCATATTTTAAATTTTTTTAATATTCACTTTTCAAAACTCAATACCGCACAAAGGTTACCTTATATGATAGTTATTAACACCGTATTTGTTTTATTTTGATCTGACAATATCTTCTGCCTCCCTAACGCCTTTGAAAATCACGAAAATGTAAAATTTTTACAAAACATTTTTACCTTTTATTCATTTTTATTTTTTAATTGCACAAGATGTTAACAGTGAACAGCCTGTGCAATTAAAATATGAAAATGAAGAAAATGTAAAAAAAAGTTTTGTAAAAAATTTCACATTTCTTCGTGATTTTCAAAGGCGTTTGAAAATCACGAAGAAATGTGAAATTTTTTCACTTCGTTGGGGAGGCAGAAGATATTGTCAGATCAAAATAAAACAAATACAGTGTTAATAACTATCATATAAGGTAACTTTTATACAAAATGAGTTTTGAAAAAATAAATATGAGAAAAAATTTAAAATATGACTTTTAGTTAAAAATTTCACATTTTCATGATTTTCAAAAGCGTTTGGGAGGCAGAAGATATTGTCAATCAAAAAAAAATACAGAGTTACCAACTATCATATAAAATAGCTTTTGTGAAGTATTGAGTTTTGAAAAAAATAAATATGAATAAAATTTAAAATATGGTTCTTAGTCCAAATTGTAATTTTTCATAATTTTCAAAGGCGTTGGGGAAGCAGAAAATATTGTCAGAAATAAAAAAAATTTTACAGTGTTTATTTTTATCACGTAAGGAACCTTTTGCGCGGTATTGGATTAAAAACTAAAAAAAAAAAAAATATGTCGTTTCAAACATCAGACATATTTGAATAATTAATAATAATTAATGTAATATAATATAATTACAACAGCCTACCTGAAAAAGGCCGACGATGGTGATGATGGCAACCATCTGTCTTGCCATCATCAACCAGTACAGAACAAAAATCTTCAAAACCAAAGGCCAGATGATCTAGCCCACACCACCAGTCTTTGCCAACTCAGTGGTCCAACAGGACAACCAGCATAAAACAGTGTACTGCAAAAGCCCCCGAAAGGGAGTGAGGACTCACTGCTCGCCAACAGTCATGCCATCAGAGATTCACTACGTATTTTGAATAGTCATCGACTTGCTTCAGCAAAAGCAAAAGCTGGCAACAAGGAACAGCAAACCGGCTTAGAAAGGCATACCTGAAAAAGCCTGAGGGCGATGACCCATTGTTCAACACCTAGTCAACTGAACGTTTTGCAGAATCTTACTAACCGGCCTGACGAGTACTATACAAGCCATATAAATACAGATGCAAACCTATTTCTGTTGCCTTTTGGACTTATATGGCAGACCGCCAGAGCGGAGATGGGAACCCATGACCTATGAAACCAAAGGCCTAGGTCCTACCGCTGAGCCATACTGACACGGCCTTAACCTATTACGTTGCCTTTTGGACTTATATGCCAGACTGCCTGAGCGGGCAATCGAACCCACGACCTTTGAAACCAAAGGCCGAGGTCCTACCGCTGAGCCATATTATCATGTCAGCATAGTATAGCTGGTAAAGGCGTCACCCCCTCCTTGATCTATCTGACAAGCCGTTGAACCCAGGCTCGCGCCTGGCCACTGCCTTAGCATGTGAAAAAACAATTTACTTCACTCACAATACAAATCACGAAAAAATGACCGCTGAGATAAAAATGCCCTCAATTCGTGTGAGCCACCAAAACAAACAAGATAGCTGCCATCCAAGACGGCTGTCAACCAATCAAAATGGCTGCCAAAACAAATTGCCCACCATAAATATAAACAACAAAGATCCAAAATTACCGCCAACCAATAAAAATCCAAAATGGCCGCCAATCAAAATGGACGACAAACAGGTAAGTAATCCTTATCTAATCTAATAAAGATCAGTCCTTAATGACGTCATCAAAAAAAAAGTGTCAGTATGGCTCAGCCGTAGGACCTCGGCCTTTGGTTTCAAAGGTCGCGGGTTTGATTCCCTGCTCAGGCAGTCTGACATACAAGTCCAAAAGGCAACGTAAATAGGTTTGTATCTGTATTTATTTAACTCTTGTTGAACCTTTAGCTTTTCCGTCCTTAATACAAACCATACATGCAGATATTCCTTCGAAGCGGGTTCACCTCCCGGATATTTGGGGGCATGCTCCTACAGCCAAGCCCCCCACAGAATCATTCTAGCCTCAGTCCAGCTTGGTAAACCAGAGGGACACCATTCCACAGCACACTAGCTGTGATCAATACAGCATCGCACAGACCTGTTGCCTGCACTACTGCCTGGTTGTTGGTCGACCCACACAAGGTGGGCCAGATCGAGCAGCTTTTCCCTCCCACTACGTGGTCAAGGTACTATTACTGCCCAGCCCAGAGTCCCAAGAACGGCTAATGATAGAGCATCGTCTGCTGAACCCAGATGCTCTGTCTGGCTTCCCAGTATGCGTTTGAACTTGCTGGGTTCACAGAGCGGTTGACCTCCCATTGGCAAGAGTGCAAACAATGGATTTTCTCTTTTGCATGAGTGAATGATCACGGTCGATCAGATCAGTGGTGTAGATCAATGGGTGGTTGCTATTTAATTGAGCTCCCGCTAAATTTCGACTTTCTATGTGTTATCTTGGCCATCTGGTCATAATCTTTGCCAGTTTGTATTTGTGAATTATTCCAGAACATTTTAACATTATGCAAGTTCTTTTTAATCGGTTGGTGAGGTTATTTTAATACATTTCTTTTTTGTGCTTAGCAGGTTTAGAGCCATCCATCTTGGTTCGGTTGGATTTTTATCTAGTTGAATTTTGTTCTTGTAGTTTAATATTTGTTTGGATTTCTGTTGGTTTAATGTATTTTTAAGGTAATATTACATCAGTCACGTGGTTTAGTTCATTTGATGGAGCAGCCATCTTCCCTTGGATAGTTTAACATTTGGAGAGTAGTATTTTACAGTGCACCTCTTTATTTTTCTTTAATTGTGTCTTTTGTGGGTCATTGTTTGTTCCTGGCAATAGCTTCATTCTGTTATTTCAGGGATTTTCTTTGGATGCATTGTAGTAATTTGTTTCTTAATTTTTTTTGGTAAGGTTTGTTTAGGTTTTTGTATTACCCAATACAAAATTTGAGGTGGGCCAGGGTTCTATTCCCAGAAACATCCTTTTTACGCTACATGATTTTCTCTTCATTTGACAGTTCAGCTTATTTCATTTGTTTTAATCTGTTATTTTTTTCTATTATATTCTTGAATTGTCTTCTCTCGTCTTGGTTTTGTATTTCCAAATACAAAATTTCGAGCTGGGCCAGGTTCTTTTCCTTGAATTGCTCTTTTTCCCCAAAAAGATTTTCTCTTCAGTTAGTGTCACTACTTGTTTCTGTGAGTTTTGCTTCATTTGTTTAAATTTTTCTACCTTTCTTCCTATTTTTTCTTGAATTATCTTCTCTCATATTATTTTGGGGTGTATGGTTCTAATTCCTTGTTTTGCAGACGTTGACTTCATCGCTTTTCGCTTTTCCCTCCTGGTCTTTTTCCTTTTTCTCTCTGATTTCTGTAATCCCCACCCCGAGAGCTAGATTTTTAATGGCTGTAACTTTCATTTTTTTTATCAGCCTTCCTTAAAATGCCAGTTTGATGTGGTAGGTTTTGTTTTTTGGTTAATTTGTATGTAATGTGATTGTAGCGTTTTTAAAGCACATTTCCGTAGGTTTTTTTTTCTTACACCCCCCCCTCCTCTCCGGTAAAACATTTTGTAACGAGAGTTGGATTTTATTGACATTCATTAGTTTTACCTGGTTCCCTTTGGGTTTCATGAAGCATAATGTTGAAAACTGTAGTCGAAAAACATAATACAAGTTGCCCCATTAGAGAATTTCTATGATGACTTTCCAAACTTAACCAAGCACTAGTGATGCACTTGCTGCCAACACAACAGCCCATTGCTGATAACAGTGCTCAACAGTTAAGTACTTGCCATAATAGTAAACCACTGTCAAATATCCAAAATCTGCAGCTTCAGTCAAACAATTGTATGCTGATTACCATTAATAAAAAAAAGATGCCACGTAGAAAAAACCTCTGCAACAAACAGAAAACAAAGAGTCACATTGGAGAGTAAGCATTGGAGATTATGTGAAAAGCATTGAGACTTGTTTTGGCCCCAGATTCACATTTTCAATTGGTCGACTTGACGAACAGTACACTCATGTGCACCTTAAGAAGTCACCAGATATTACGACTATGTGTAGCAAGCGTGTAATGGTTAAAAATCAAGATATCATTGCCTTTTCCATGGAGAAAGTCCCTGGAAAAATCCTTCTTGTAAGAGTGCTTCGTGAAATACCAGTTAATGTTACAATCAGAGCTATTTCTCTTTTTTTTTACATTGTTGAATCTTGTATTTTTCCTATCTGCAGTCAAGGTCGAAACGGTATTATCTCAATCAGATAACAAGCATTTGTCATTACCAAACCAGGACAGAAAATACCTCACAAGCTCATGTTAAAAAGACCAGATTGCACCCATGAGATACTGATTTTTCAGTCTGGTGGTCCAAAGGGATTTAAAGCTGGTGAAGCAGGTCACGTGGCAAAAAAATGCCCGTCCATCACGAATGTCCAGCCAAATGGACTTCCTGGCCAACATGTAAATCGTGAACAACATCCTATTGATACCTGCTTCTCCTTTACGTGGAATGCAAAATTATAGGGCACCTGATATAAACAGAAGCAAACAGTCTAACAACAGTTCTGTTTTAGTACTTTTGAAATCATCTAGTTATACACCTACACCTAGAGAATTCCTTGATATGGTTTGTCCAGATCCTAACGTTAAACCTATGATGGAAAAGATCTGGAAATTCCATTGAGGTCCTTGAAAAGTTTATAGATATAACCTGTGAAAGGATATCCAGTTGTCCTCATAGAAACCGAGTAGCAAACATCAAGGCCAAGAAAGCAAAAAAAAAAAA
>JAHWFP010228082.1:46592-83851 GCA_023313725.1 Lithobius niger
AAAAAAATGGTGGAGAAGAAGTGCAAAGTTACACGAAGATTGTCAAGGCACAAATTAATTAATAACGGATAGAGCTCATAGCCCTTGTTGTGGGAAAGCCAGAACAAGGCTACAAGAATTGAGGGATATACATTTTTAAACCTTGTCGGTTCTCACAGTTAATGCTCACTTACTGATGAGTAACAATAGGATTTCAACAACAATAATCTGATTTATGATATAACAACAACGACCGATTGTTATAATTGTTGCAAGAAAGAAAGCACCTTGGCCAAGGTTTTGTCATAAACTGAAAGGTGATGGCTTAATATGCCGAAGGGAATTGCTTATTTACACAGGGTAACGTAATGCTTACAAACGTTAACAAAATCCCCATAAGCCAGAGTCAATACGGTAAGTTATAACTGTGAGTGTAGATTTATGCATACATTTTAAGTAAAAAGGAAGCTAAAACGTGGAGATGGGGCTGTGGCCTAACGCCATTTCCCACAATTACATTGGGTTCTAAACGAAATAAAAGTGAGGTCCTATTCCAGTACTCCATGGAGGTCACGTGGGTGGGACGTGCCTGCCTGGGGCTTACTGAAAGTAAACGATCCTGTCACCGAAGACACTCAGCCAGCAGTGCGATGGCGACAACATTATATTCAATACAAGCAACCGCAAATGTATCACCCATCCCCTTATGGTTGTTCATATTATGTTCCACAAGTTCAGCAACAGTATTTGCATCAGAATAACGCTCCCGTAGAAGTAGGATCCATTAAGTATTGGACTTGCGGTCAGTCCGACCACAAATTAAGACAATTGTTTTTCGCCGACTTAGTATGATAAAAAAGTCTTTTGCTAATTCTGAAATTGCGACCCTGGTGTGGGCATTCAAAGTTTATGTACACCCTATCTTGGAATATGCCAGTCAGGTCTGGTCACTATCGTTGTTGAAGGATATCGATCGACTGGAGGCGGTTCAGCATCAATTTACGCTCGGTTTACCAGGTTTTCGTGGGTACCCACCTGGGGAACGTTTATGTAGTTTGGATCAATAACCTCTCTATCTCGTTTTCTTAAACGCACCTATTAGGACTGGCGTCAGTGGCCCTGTACGCTACCATAAACCTTGCCCTAATAGCTAAAGTTCATATTATTATTATTATTATTATAAAATTTCTCAGTGCGATCGCATACCCCGCCAACAATGTGTTGGCATTCGCTGCGACCTATGTATGTTTATGGACATCCCCGAGAAAAATGTTGCAACAATGTTAAACAGGGGACTGATCCTAACCTACCCACACACATGCAGAATCCAAGCGATCAACGCGCACAAAATTACCGTGGTCGGGGTCGTGGGCCTAACAATAATAATAGGGGAAATGGTCCTCCTTCCCAAAGGAGAAATTCAGAGAATAATGCAGAAGAAGCATGTGGTTTTACTCTTGAAGACTCCCCTCCTGTTATAACTAGACATGAAAATACTTCGTTGTGTCGTTTGGATACTGGGGCCGAATGCAACCTAATAAACCTCGTACCAAAGGGTTGTAACTTGGATGTATGTGAAAAGGTGAAAATAGGTTTGGCTATCACAGATACCTACATTCAAGGGTATAAAGTAGGTATAGTGTATATTAAGGGCTATAATGCTAATAGAAATGTATTCCCAAAACCCCTGATCCTACATGAGGCTATCTATGCTGAAAATACCCGTTGCAATTATGTTTCACTTTGTGCTTCCGGTTATTTTATAGAACATAGCGCTGATAAGACATTGATTAAGTCAAGGTTAAAACCTGTGCGTTATGTCATGGTTTTTCAGCAAAAGGGAAACATGTACGAATCACAGGGCATTCTGGTATCCGAGGCTGTGCTTCCTAACCCACAAGGTTATACACCTTTAGAACGTAAGTGTAATTCTGAGGAAGCTATTGGGTATCAATGGGCTCTGCCACATGTACGGTTGAAATGATGCACTGACAGTATGGTCATGTCCCATGTGAAAGGATCACCAATTTGTTTAAGAAAGGTACGGTTAAAGGACCATCCCTTGTTGGTAAACCATCTCCCTTGTGTGCCGTTTGTTCAAGTAGAAAAGCCAAAACACAATCACATCCTCGTGTACCACACGTCTCTGCATCCTTATCTCATTGGAATTTGGATTTATGTGGGCCCACTAATGTCCCTGGTAGAGATGGCGAGCTTTACTTTCTTAGTATTGTAGACGTTTATTAAAAAAAAACTACTTCGTAGTACCCTTGATGAATAAGTTTCAAGTTTTCCATGCCTTTAAAAACTTAGTTTTACAGCAGGAGACAAAAACGGGGCTTACATTACAAAGGATAGCGATTGACAATGGTGGAGAGGTAAAGGAATTTCAGGATTTCTGTAATGCTAAAGGGATTCAACACCACCGCATTCTGTCCCCAAAACAATGGCACGAGCACTCGTAGCTCGCTCCTAACCCCCAATTTTTGGCCTGACGCAATTAGGTTAGCAGCAGATGCCAGAAATGCATTAGATACGAAGGTGTTAGAAGGTGGTGTCGCCCACTTAGAGATGTACTCTAAGCGAGTCAGATTTGGTTGCTTGGCTTACTTGCATGTCGATAAACATAAGAAGCAGACATTAGCTCCAACAGCATTACCACATATTAATTTAGGGTACGGTTACCATGCTGGTAGTTATAGGTTGTATAACCCATTTGAAGCTTGTGTGGTATTTGATGTTAATGTTGATTTTATAGAGGAATGTAATGCGTCTCAATTTTTTGGTTGGGCTCATCCTCCTCCGAATGCAGACTGGGCTGACCCTTTCCCAGTACAGGTTTCGACTGTGTTAATTAAGTACAACCCCAGCTCCCAAATAGACGATACTTCTGGTGATAGTGATGACGGAATTTCTGTACACGCTCAGCAGAATGTTCAAAATAATACAGTCCGCCCACCTTTACCTGGAGTTAGAAATGCAACTTCGCCAATTGTTCAGCATGTCCAGGTGAGGCGTTCACGTCGTGTACGGGGGTTATCTCCTGAAAGAGTTCTGCCCCCATTGCCCCAAATTAATTCTCAAGACAAGGGTTATCCCTCAACCACTTAAAGTGTTTTTGATGATGCTTATTGTCTGTTGTCAAACAACTAAAACAAATTAACATATTGACACTAATATTTAAACTAAGCCCTCATTAACATGCCTTTCCAAACGACGGGGGTCTTTAATCTTAATAAAGTACTAGCGGAGTCGCTTGCTTCGCTCGCTTAATTCCGCGTCATCTCGCTGCGCTCGAGGAGATTTCTTGCTGCAACACTTATGATTCAGACAGACCTTCCACATAAAAAACGAAAAATGATAAGAGTATAGAATGCGATATCGGTTATCTCGAGAGAAGATCAATATTTTTTTTTTACATCCAAGAAGTCAAGCAAAAAGATCAAGCAATTTATCAGAAAAGCGCGGTTTCTGATGACAAACGCTGATTTTCGTTCGCTTCGCTCACTCAATCACTGCAAACATTTCCTCAGAAATGTGATTGAATCAATATAACCACCAAGAACCACACATCACTTGTAATTTGTGTTAGTATAAACTTTATATTGGTTTTCTTGTTTTACTTATTTTAAGAATATTGTTCTTAACGTCCTGCTCACTACAGATTTTTCCATGGGCGTCTTTAACACTTCACTTTCTGATGATCCCTCACTTGGAGAAACATCTGCAGCACATCAGATGTAATCTCCTACGAAGGTGAGAGATGAAAGATTGATAGAGCATAGCGAGACACACTTTGAAAAGGTTTACTTTACGTGGAAATAGCTCGCTTTGCTCGTTCAATCTACGCACCTCCGTGCTTCAGAAACACGAATGTTTGACACCGTTTTAAAACCAAATCTATTGTTTTGATTTTCCATGCATCAATTCATCAATTCATTGGTTAATACATAACCGATTTTAAGATGTATATGTGGTGAATTGCAAAATACGTCGTCCGTGCACCCTTTTCCAGATCATCTCTCTTTGCTCGAGGAGTTTTTCATGAACAAACTATGACGTCATGAACAAACATGAAGAGGGTTTAAAAAAGCGTTATTTTTTCAGGGTTTTTCGCATATTTGAGAGTGATATTCTAGACACACGCTAGTGTGTTGCGCCAAGTTAGGCAACAATCATCACAACAAACATGACATCAATTTAATTGTCGAGGTTGTAAACCATTGTAGCACGACGCCATAGCGTCAGCGTCTAATATCCTGAAGCAGAGTTGAGCACATTTCAGGTACTTGGATAAAAATAATAATCCGGTACAAACGCTTAAATTGTGTTGAAATCAAGAGCAATGACCCACCTGACAAAAATTAACTCGTGTAGGAAAACCGGCTAAGCTGCTTTCAATGTAAAATCTGACCCTCAATAACGTTGCAAATGTGTAAAACTAGCTAGTAGCTGGCTAGCTAATTCTAGTCCGCTCATCCGCATGTTAATTTCCATAGGGTGATTATTCATCGATACCGAGAAGGCTTCCAGCTATGAAATTGGACGAATGGCTGCAGTACGATACAAACTGCGTACCTTTTATGGTTTGGAGCCTAGAGTGTAACGAGGATAGCGTGGGATGGCGCGTAAGTACGAAAATATTGTTATAACCATTGTTAGTATTGTCGGCATCGTCTCTCATTGGACAGCCAAAGTTCAGACAATGACAACGTGCATACTGACGTGCGTGCCTAGACACACACTAGTGTAGCACGATAAATCTAAACAAGGTTGCCAAGGAAATTGTATTCACGTCCAGTTCCCGAAAAATAAACCAACTCTAAAACAAAGCAAAATAAACAAAGCCAAAACCTGGTGAAGAGGCCACCAAGTTGAGAGTGGTTCGGCCCTTCAAAGGAGTGATATCAACACACCAAAACTAACGGAATAAAACAAATTACAACAAAATTAAAACCAAACCAAAAACCTTTAAATAGGTGACCAAGCTGAGAATCGGCCTATCGACAAAAGGTAGTATCAAATTGTGGAAAACCAATTTCTTGTTAACGTGCCACTTTATTACACATCTGCACGGTAGTGGAGTTGAGTCTAATACACATTAAAAAAAAAGGACTGATATCATATCAAAAACCAAAATTGGTAAAAGGGGCCGCCAAGTTCCGAATGGTTCGGCCCTTCAAAGGAGTGATATCAACACACCGAAACATTTGCTAACTTAATCGCACTGAATAATACTTTGGACGTTAAATGAAAACTTGAACATTGCTACCGAAATTAGCAATGTTCTAATTTTCCTTTAGCCTACGAATTATTAAGCGGTGCGATTAACTTCGCGAATGTGTTGATATCACTACTTTGAAAGGCCGAACCATTCAGAACTAGGCGGCCCCTTTTACCAGTTTTGGTTTTTGATATATCAAGTTACAGCGATGAAAATAGGCCTATTCTGCACGCAATTTAATTATCTTTCGTTTGGTCCTACTCCCATCTTTGTAGGTGCTTTGGTCCCAGAGGAGTAGAGGTACAAGCACGCACGCACGCACATCATATGATTTTAATTACGTAGACTAGCGAAGTCGCTCTCTTCGCTCGCTCATTCCGCGTCGTCTCGCTGCGATCGAGGAGATTTCTTGCTGCAACACTAATGATACTGACAAATCTTCCACATAAATAACGTTCAAGCAAACTATAAGAGTATAGTATGAGATATCGGTTATCTCAAGAAAAGGTCAATATCATTTTTTTACGTCCAAGGAGTCAAGCAAAAAGATTAAGCAATTTATCAGAAAAGAGCTGTTTCTGATGACAAACGCTGATTTTCGTTCGCTTCGAACCGCTCACTCAATCAGCGCAAACATTTCCTTAGAAACGTGACTGAATCAATGGAACCACCAAGAACCGCACATCACTTGTAAATTGTGTTAGTATACATTTTATATGGGTTTTCTTGTTTTACTTAATTTAAGAATATTGTTCTTTACGTCCTGCTCAGTACAGATTTTTCCATGGGGGTCTTATCACTTTACTTTCTGATGATCCCTTACTTGGAGAAACATCTGCAGCATGTCAGATGTAATCTCCTACGAAGGTAAGAGATGAAAGATTGATAAAGCAAAGCAAGACACACAATGAAAATGTTTACTTTATGTGGAAATCGCACGCTTTGCTCGTTCAATCCACGCACCTCCGTGCTTCAGAAACACGAATATTTGACACTGTTTCAAAACCAGATCTATTGTTTTGATTTTTTCCTGCATCGAGTCAGTTAGTATGAAACCAATTTTAAGATCTGTATGTGGTACGTTGCAAAATACGTTGTCCTTTTAGGTTATTTTTTCGGCTCATTCAACCGCGTCTCACTGCGCTCCAGGTCATCTCTCTTTGCTCGAGGTTTTCATGAACAAACATCATGCGGCTGAAAAAAACTTTGATGTTAGTTTTTCAGGTTCTTTCGCATATTTGAGGGTGATAATATCAAGTTACAACGATGAAAATAGGCTAATTAAAAGCGAAATTTAATTATCTTTCGTTTGGTCCTACTCCTATCTTTGTAGGTACCTTGGTTCCAGAGGAGTAGAGGTACAAACACGCACGCACGCACATCATATGATTTTAATTATGTAGATACTAAATAATAAAGTATGGCAAAGTTCCCTGCTTTCCTGCTTATTCTTAAAATGTGTTTAGTGTATTGGTATGTGGAGGTGTGGAACCAGTACAGCGCTTTGCATACCATCCTGTGTTTCTTTGCCCTTTTGTATGGTGCCATGGGAAGTCTCGTGAGGGCACACACGAATTACGTGTTACGATTAAGTTTCTTCTGAATGTATTGTATCTAGTGGTTGTGTACCATTTACAAACTTCAGTGGTCACGAGGGAGTTCTATGGGAGGTATGTATCCACCCATTACTAATTTTCTCCCAACAGATTTGTAATTGCAACATTTTATGGTTAGTAAACGGTAAATGTGAGCGAAATGTTCTATCTAATTTTCCACCACCAAACTTTAAGCTATAAACTCTAATAGCGTTGCAACAATGTAGGTGAAGTACACCCAAGTTATAAACTGGAAGAAAAAACCCAAAAAGTTACTTTCAATGGCAAATGTTGAGACATTTAGTCACCGGGCGGTTTTACCTTAATTTTGGCATGCTGAATCCAAATCTGTCCGGTGCCAAGTCGAATTTCAAGATGGCGTCCAAAAATGACGGCCAAAAAAGATTTTTTTTGCTTCTAGCGCCTAAACCGTTCATCCGATCGAAAATAAACCGGTTACCAATTGTGTTCAGAATAAAATTTTCTTCAGAAAAGATTCTATGCATATGTTTCGTAAAATTAACCCTTCTGACCGAAATTCGTCATTTTAGTTTTATTAGGCCATTTATGTATTCTATCTAGACACACGCTAGTGTGTCGCGCCAAGTTAGGCAACAAACATCTCAATAAACATCACATTAATTCAATTGTCGAGGTTGTAAACCATTGTAGCGCGACGCCATTGCGTCAGTGTCTTATATCTTGAAGCATAGTTGGGCACATTTCAGGTACTTGGGGAAAAATAATAATGCGGTACAAAAGCTTAAATTGTGTTGAAATCGAGAGCAATGACCCACCTGACAAAAATTAATTCGTGTTTGAATGCCAGCTATGCTGCTTTCAATGCAAAATCTACCCCTCAATAACGTTGAAAATGTGTTACTAACTAGCTTGCTAGTTCGCTCATCCCCATGTTAAATCCCATAGGGTAATTATTCATCGATTCCCAGATAACGGGAAGGCTTCCAGCTATGAAATTGGACGAATGGGTGCACTACAATACGAACTGCGTACCTTTTATGGTTTGGAGCCTGGGGGCGTAACAGGGATGGCGTGGGAGGGCGCGTAAGTACGAAAATATTGTTATAACCATTGTTAGTATTGTCGGCATCGTCTCTCATTGGACGGCCAAAGTTCCGACAATGAGAACGTGTATACTGACGTGTGTGCTTAGACACACACTAGTGTATCACGATAAATCTAAACAACGTTGAAAAAAAATTGTATCCACGTCCAATTCACCAAGTGTAAAAACAAAGCAAAATAAACAACGCCAAAAACTGGTGAAGAGGCCACCCAGTTGAGAGTGGTTCGGCCCCTCAAAGGAGTGATATCAACACACCAAAACTAACTAAATACAACAAATTACAACAAAATTAAAACCAAACTAAAAGCCAATAAAAAGGTGACTAAGTTGAGAACGGTTCGGCCTATAGGCAAAAGGTAGTAGCAAATTGTTGAAAACCAATTTCTTGTTGACGTGGCACTTTATTACTCATCTGCTCGGTAGTGGAGTTGAGTCAATACACAATTACAAAAAAGGAGTGATATCATATCAAAAACCAAAACTGGTAAAAGGGGCCGCCAAGTTCCGAATGGTTCGGCCCTTCAAAGGAGTGATATCAACACACCAAAACATTCGCCAACTTAATCGCACCGAATAATACTTTGGACGTTAAATGAAAACTTGAACATTGCTACCGAAAGTAGCAATGTTCTAGTTTTCATTTAACCTTCGAATTATTAAGCGGTGCGATTAAGTTGGCGAATGTTTTGGTGTGTTGATATCACTCCTTTGAAGGGCCGAACCATTCGGAACTTGGTGGCGCCTTTCACCAGTTTTGGTTTTTGATATGATAGATACAACAGCACACATGTGTATTATAATTCCTGACTTTAAACAGCTGCAATGTTAGTTCTACTTAAGATCCAGTAACATAATTGGGCTTAAATGAAAGGTGAAGATATACATTTTGCAGTAAGGTAATTAAACAGATTTATTTTAATTAGAATCTAAGCTACTACTACATTGTAGCACTTTAATTTTTGGGCCGTTTTCCGATAAGCTCAATCTTTAAACTGGTGCAGTAGTCGTTCTAAATTACATAAATGGATGTAATTCGGCTTAAATGATAGATGAAGATGTATATTTTCCAATAAGGGTAATTAAAACCTTTTATTTTAATTAGAAGCTAAGCTACAGCAGTTTATCTACATTGTAGTGCTTTGATTTATGAGTCGTTTTACGATAAGTTCCATTTTCAAACTGGTGTAGCAGTCGTTCTAAATTAGGTAAATGGATTATTAAGATTAAATGAAAGATGAAAATATATATTTTCCAACAAGGATAATTAAAATGATTCATTTTAATTAGAAGCTAGGCTACATCAGTTTATCTACATTGTAGCGCTTTGATTTTTGGGTGGTTTTACGATAAGTTCCATCTTCCAACTAGTGCAGCAGTCGTTCCAAATTAGATAAAAGGATGTAATTAAACTATTTCTTTTAATTAGGAGCTAAGCTACGACAATTTTTCTGCATTATAGTGATATGCTTTTTGCGTCAGTTTATTACAAGTTCCACCTTTAAACTGCCGCAGCAGCCGTTCTAACTCATAAATCGTTTTAATTACCCTTGTTGGGGAAAATACATTTTCTGATTTCATCTAAGTCTAAGCACATCCATTTATCTGAATTAGAACCGCTACTACAGCAGTTTAAAGATAGTACTTGCCATAAAATGACGCAAAAAAAAATCCAGGTGCTACAACGTAGATAAGCTGCCATAGCTCAGCTTCTAATTAAAATAAATCGTTTTAATTAGCCTTGTTAGAAAATATATATCTTCATCTTTCATCCAAGCCTAATCAAATCAATTTATATGAATTAGAACGACTACTGCGGCAGTTTAAAGATAGAACTTATCGTAAAACAACCCCAAAATCAAGGCACTACAACGTAGATAAACTGCCATAGCTTGGCTCCTAATTAAAACAAATTATTTTAGTTACCCTTGATGGAAAACATATATTTTCATCTTTCATCTAAGCCTAATCACATCTATTTATTTAGTGAGAACCGCTACTGCAGCGGTTTAAAGATAGAACTTGCCGTAAAAGGATGCACAATTCAAAGCGCTACAACGTAGATAAACTGCCATAGCTTGGCTTATAATTAAAATAAATCGTTTTAATTACCCTTGGAGTTGGAAAACATACATCTTCACCTTTCATTTAACCCCAATTATGTTAGTGGATCTTAATTACAACTAACATTCCAGTTGTTTAAAGTCAGGAATTATAATACACATGCGCTGTAGTATATAGCATGCATGAACGACTTAATAGAACTTATATGGCGAATTTCGGCCGAAAGGGTTAATTTTACAAAAAATAAGAATAGAACTTTTTTTGAAGGAAATTTTGTTATAAACATAATTGGTAACCAGTTTATTTTCTATCGGATGAACGGTTTAGGCACTAGAATCAAAAAACTGTTTTTTGGTCGCCATATTTGGACGCCATCTTGAATTCCGGGCTTAGGAGGAGGAATTCGACGTTGCACTGGGCAGATTCAGATTCAGCATGCTGAAATTAGGTTAAAATCGCCCGATGCCAAATTGTCCCAACATTTGCCGTTGAACTCATTTTAGAGCGTCTTTTCTGGAAAAAGTTGTCAAGTCTATTACGCATAATGCTGGCTCAGTTGTAGCACGCGACGGCACTATTATGCTGCCCCAAACTATATGCTGCCCCGCTACGAGGATGAGCTTCTTCCCCCGTAATGTGTCGAGGCCGACGCCATGTTGTGTTCGATAACCAGTCCTGGATAAAAATGTGAGTGTTTGTAATTTTAACCAGTAAAATGAACAGTAAAAGCATGTTCCGTAAATAACGCTGGAAAAGGTTAATCGTTTTGCACCAAAGAATTATGTTCCGCTCAAAGCTACGTTAGCTATCCGCTTTGTTTCTCAGAAATTGCAATGACTGTTTTTCATTATGAACTGTGCCACCGGAATAACGTACTTTGGCACCTGTAATGAAAAACGTCAGTATCCTGAAAACACTCATGTAATATTCAACACTGAATAAACCAGAGCAACGTCGTTTCGTTTTCCCCCAAGGTGATGCAGCATTCTCTCTTTATTAGCCGCCACCAATCCGATCACAGTCCTCTGAACATTAGTTTAAGGCATTTCACCACTCCAGAATCTAATTCCATGAGTAGTTCTTGTGGGCTCACGGTTTTAATGTTTTTTCGTTTCATCACTACTGAAGTAAAATCTGGCGTTTTCGCTGCTACGCTTCTCATAGTAGTGTTTGACCACAAATTTCACCACTTTAATCGCCAGAATCCCTTCCCCGTGTCATCTACGTGGCTTTCGAATGCTCCTCCGTCCCGTCCATGACACCCCACCTGACGCTACCATGAGATCAACCACCAAAATCCAACTGCACTTCCCCTGCAGTTTCGGGTACGTCGTGTTGGGACAGGACGGGGAAATAGTCATCCGAGACTACTACTTGGGAGAGGACACGGTCAAAATGTTTTACGAGTGTATGGGTAAAGAAGCCAAAGATTACACTCGACTACTCAAAAATGTCAAGCCCCTCAAACTCACCCCAACCAAAGTGATCGTTTACAGACTGTCTAGCATCTGTCACTACTGTGGGAATCCCTTCATTTCCTTTCATCCCTTCGTTCACTCACTGCAGATTACAATATAAATATCCGAACACAAAGTCAGGGATCACTGCCACATCAATAGTATGTACAGGGGGGGGGGGAACCATTCGAAAATCAACCTGAGCAGCTGCAAACAACGTACTAGTCCAGTAATCGTTCACGTTTTGGAACAATACGAACATCTGTTAGGACCTGCGGTGCATACGTTTCCCTGGAATGTGGATGTCATCGGATGAAACGCCGAACGGTTCCAGAGCATGATGATCAAGACGACCACGAGTGGGGTAAGTTTCCAGGTTCATTGAATGCCTGAACGTCTTTAAAGCTTCCCTAGACACTCTGGTCAGCAACTGCAAGAACGGTAAATTCCCTATTCTGGAAGCTTGCTTAGAGTCTGGACTAAACGAGACTTGGTTCACCGATGAAACGACCCTAGACAGCATCTTGAGTCTCCTAACTCGAAAGGGAGTCCCATCCATACGAGCACGTGGATGACATGGCCATTTTGACAATCTTCGAGACAATCGTTTTTCCCAGTACTGAAAGACGAGGAACTGGCTGGGGAGCAGTACATGCAGGCCCTAAATCTCTGGTGGAAGATGAGGATAAAAAAATTCTGGTCTTACCACGGGATCTATCAAATGACCGACGTTTTTCTGATAGCGGACGTGTTTGAATAGTTCAGGAAGTTATGCCTAGAAAACAACAAGCTGGATCCCTGTTTTTACGTATCAACTCCAGGATTCAGCTTCGATCCAAACTAGAGTTGTTTACGCACATCGGTAAGATCAACATGATCAGTTACGGCATCCGTTGCAGGGTCTCAGTGGTACGCGAAACACCTACTGAACAACTGTCATGATCCAAACCAATGTACGTTTATCACCAACCTCAACATGAATAACTTGTACAGATTTTTAATGTGTACTCTTCTTTCATACAACGGATTCCCCTAGTGTATGAAGGATGAAATAAATACATTCGACGTTGATTCCATACCTGACGATGGGGAGATTAGCTACATCTCCGAGGCCGATCTCGAGTATCCCCAAGGGTTGCACGACAGTCATAACTATTATTCCCTGGCCCCCAAGAAACTGGAGATTGGAGAGGAGTTCTCATTACCCGTTTCGTAAAATCTAGCGAAAGAACTTGGGCATGAGATCAAACCGACCGCCAAGCTCACTACGAATCTCCTGCACAAGAAGTGATATGTCATTCCTGACCACAACATAAAATTCAAACCGTAAACATGGCTTGATTTTCCGCCGTGTACGTAGAGTCCTAGCATTTAATCAGAGGATGTGGATGAGGGGTTACATTAAATGTAATACGGAGAAAAGACAGCTGTAGACTGCCCCGTTCTAAAAAGATTACTTTAAACTATTGAACAACTCCACATTTGACAAGATGATGGAAAACAAGCAGGACTGAGTCAACGACAAGTTGTGCACGGAATTGCGAACAGCTCCAAAGTACATGGCTCATCCCCACGCAGATTTGTACAACACCTTGCAAGAGAAACACGTTCAGATTATTGGCACACCCAAAGCATCACTTGCGATCTGCCCACATACTCTGGATTGTCCATACTGGAACTATTGAAGCTAGCGATGCTTAAGTTCCATTATGACTACGTTTAGCCAAAATACGGGGATCGTGCAAAATTACTTCTCACCGATACCGACTGTCTGTGCTACCACATATGGATAGAGGCCGTGTATGAAGACATGGTACAGGACCACGATCGTTTCGATGTAAGTAATTATCCATGAAATCATCCTTTGTTCTCCACATTGAACAAACAGTTCCTGGGGAAGATGAAGGACGAGTTGCCGGGCGTTCCCATCTACGAATTCGCTGGCTTGTGTACAAAAATGTACGCCAAACAAAACTGAAGGGGGAGTGAACACCATGAAGGCGAAAGGAATCCAGACGTCCTTCATCAACAGGAATTTAAACTTTGATGATTTATAAACACGCGTTGACGCGTTGTTATCAGCGTGGGAAGGGAACTTCGGCAAAAAACACCTCCGTCGGGCAAGAGATCAGCACGGTCCAAGTCACCAAGTCCCTCCTCTTACTGTATGATGATAAATGCTTCGTACTAGACGACGGCGAGAATACTCTGGCAATTGGTCACTAAGCCACAGGAGCTTGGGCCGCGTTCAAAGACGATTTCGACTCTGATGTGGGCGTGATCAGAGACGAGGAGGGAGAAGAAGAACACAGAATAGGTCTCGCAGAGCTGGAACACAAGAAAATCAATGATGCAAAAACGGAAGAATTGAACGAGAAGGCAGTACGTTGATTACATTCGTAAGAAAATTGACAGAGAATACTGGAGGAGAGAAAAGAGAGAACCTGAGAGGTGAAAAAGAAGAGATTGATCTCATTAGGACCCGACCTGAAATAGGAGAGATTGATGCTGCGAGAAAAAGGTTAAAGAGACAAAGTGAAATGGAGGAAGAAACGAAAGCTATACTATAAAAAAGACGAGCGCAATATCTGGCATAAAAAAAGAGAGTAGATCCTCCATTTCCTAACCCCTTATTTCACCATTCCCTTTCCTATATGATCGGCTGTGCCATCGGGGAGTTCGTGAGCCCTGTCAGATAATGAAGCCCTACCAGAATCATGATGGGGAGGTGGTTGTGCTCCATTCCTAATCCCTCTTTTTCTCTTCCCCACTTCTCCGACTGTAACCTTGATGTGGTGGAGCGGCTCAGTACCTGATACAAGGAGAAGCTAGTAGCAGTAAAAAAATGCAAATGATGTCACTTCCTATTCTGGCCACATGACTTCCTGTATGATGCCACTTCCAGTATGATATCACTTTCTGTTTCAGCCACGTGACTTCCGGTATGACGTCACTTCTGGTGTGGCAGTGTGTGCCCCTGCCGTATCACAAATTTGCTCTGCTAGAGTAAACTTGCCTCGAGATCCTCGAGTAAACCACCCCGTCCCATAATCATCCTCGCACAATCACGCTAAATTCGAGTAAACCTCATCGTAAGATTCAAGTGTTGTTTAGAGAAAAATATGAAGCAAGTGAAAAAAGTGGATACTTAGTACAATCATGATAAATTCAAGTAAACCTGGGGAAAATATAAAGTCAGTAAAATCATCCGACATTTATTGCAAGCTTGAGTAAGCCCAGACTGTAAATTCAAGGCTCGAGTAAGCCCGCACGGACCGAATATTCAAGTGGTGTTTAAAGAAATATGAAGCTAGTGAAAAAAATTACAATACTTATCACAATCATGCTTAATTCGAGTAAACCCAGGGAATATATAAGTCAGTGAAAAACATCGACGTTAGTGTAAGCTCGATTAAACCCAGACCGTAAATTCAAGTGGTGTTTCGAAGTCTTTGGGAAATCTAAAGTTAGTAAAAAAACCACGCAATGCTTAGCACAATCACGCTAAATTCGAGAAAACCTTATCGTAAATTTCAAGGGGTGCCTATCGAAAATAGTAAGTTAGTGAAAAAATGTGCAATACTTAGCAAAATACACACTAAACTTGAGTAAACCCAGTTTGATATAATACACACTAAACTTGAGTAAACCCGGTTCTATATTTCAAGTCCAAGCCCAACTATACAGGTCAATACGCAAAACTTAACAGAAACTTCACTAAATTCTTGTAAAAGGGGTGGAAATTCAAGAGTAGCGTCGAGGTTTATTGGAGTGAGTAAACCTCGAAGTCACACTTCCGGTTAATAAAGTAACACTGACGTCACACTTCCAGTGAGTAGAGTAAACCTTGATGTCACTTCCGGTCAACACAGTAAACCCTGATGTCACGTCCGGTGAGTAGGGTAAACCTTGACGTCATGAGATCACGTGACTTCCGGTTAGCAAAGTAAACTTTGACATCACTTCCGGTGAATAGAATAAACCTTCAGGTCACTAGGTCATGTGACTTCGGGTCAGTAACGTAAACCCTCAATTCACTTCCTGTCAAGAGTTAGGGACCAGTTTTCCCTAATATCCAGGAAGTAGGGAGGTAGCAACAGGCACATTTTACACCCCCGTCTAGATAGAGAGCAGTCTGGATGTAGTAAGATGCACGTTCTAGCCCAATCTCCAGGAACAGAGCAGGTGGAGGTGGCGTAAGACAGGTATCCAAACGCAAATACATGTAGCAAAAGGCAGGTAGCCAAATACATATGAAGCATAAGGCATGGTGTCCGTCCGTCCCCATATCGTTTTCTCCCTCTACTGTGTATTAAATAGAGGAGAGAGCCGGGGCGAAGGGAAAGGGTTCTACAATGTTGGGAGATGCAAACAACTGATAAACAATCAGCGCCAGGAATATGCTGTAGCAGAAGAAACGTCAAGCCTTATTGTCAACAAAACAAGCATCAGCTAAGGCAGTACAATAATAGGACAAGTTCCATTGTTACATAGATGCTTTGTCAGCAAAAGCAGCATTGGGCCGGATTGATACTTGGGTGGGGATCCGGGTGCTGCAAGACATGGGGCCGTAGGATTTCGTCGGGAAGATGACCAGAAGCAGTCAATGCTCGCTACAAAACCCTTTGAACTAGAAAATTTAATAAAAAAATAAAAAATCTTTTAGTTAAAATTGGTTAAAGTGCTCAAAGCTACACGGAGCTTAGATACGTCACAATATTTACCGAATGGAATTATAAATTCCTGGAAATAGTTAAGCAGAAGACTAATTCCTCTGACACCGAGTATATGATGTGGACCTCTTACAGCGTTACCGTATAAATCCCTCCTGGTAGTTTCCCATTTGAAAAGCACCCGTTTCCCTCCTATTGTGCCACAGAGTAAATTTTGCGTGAGTGGTTATAAGCTAAGCATGTACCATCACAAGGCTTAGATTTGCACCCCGCCAGAGTTAAGTTTATGATAACTGTGTTAAAAGCAAGAGAGCGGGAGGAATATAGTCCCAGATTTACCTGCAGCTCGCTTCTCATGACATAGTCCCATATGCACTGAAAAAATATTTGAAAAACAATTCCAAGAAGGTTCTAGGGTTTTAGTGTACCCTGAAAATCAAGTCGTCCCAATCGACACCTACAAGTAAGACTTTAAAGTTGTCATATTTACTGTAAGTCTTCCGTACATGCTAGGATCAAAACCATTAACTCTACACGGCGCTTCCTTTAAGTGTGGATTTAATAGAAAACGTAACGATGCAGTGTTCACCGTTGCCAAAGTGTGTCCCCACACTGAGATCGTAAATAAGTCTATCATCATCGCAAAAGATGAAGTCAAGAATGTTATTGGCCCTGGTAAGACTAGCAACCAACTGTTTCTGTCCCAATGGTGCAATGGGCTCAAGGATTAGCCTGTGAAAACGGTTAGATGCCGAGTTTCGTCCCAGTCCACAGTGCAGAAATTGAAATCACCAAGAACAACGTTTGACTTGGAACCACAAAAGCATCAACATAGAAAGATAGAACCACCAATACATCAGCATCGTGGAAATGCGTCAAATGTCATCATCACTAGCAAACCTGGTTTGATTAGCACATTTGTTGTTAGTTTGAAGGACTACTGTGTATGAGCGATAATTCCTTGGTCTTATCTTGATTATCTATTACGTAAATTTTCATTAGGAGATCCCAATAAAATAGAGTAAACTGATTTTTAACAAATGAATGTCTACTAAGCTCTATTATCCAAACTTGTATCAGAAGCCAGTTTTGAACTGCAAACACCTATTCTAGGGTAGGAACCAATAAAAATACAAAAATCAACAAACTGTATCTGTAAAGCTACAATAACTACAGCACGTGCTGGCATTACCAGTGACCAAAGCTGACCCACCAGTTCTCGTATACCCCAAATACGTTTACTAATGCTGTTGGGGTGAAGTAAAGCGCTGGTCGTACTACCTAACTTCCTGCAGAACGTGGTTAGATCCTCCACGGCCTCAAGGGTGGTAAGGACGGATAGTGACATATGAAAGAAAAAGGGACAAGCAGTAAGGAGAGAACGGATACGGCACCCAATCGTTAGAGGTCCAGAACTATAGACTGATAATCGTAAGAGTACGAAGGGTAACAACTAAGTAACTTTAAGCTACTGACTATGTTGGCATGTAATGGCATAAAGAGGCTAAAGACATTTTACGGTCCATAATGATGCGATTTTCTTTCTTTCTTTGAAGGGGTGTTTCACTTGCAAGCCTCACTCACTCGGCAAAGGTAACTTGCGATGTCATTCTTTGGTTCCAACTCTAACCAAATAAATGTCCTCCATTTTGGAGACTTAACAATGATGTCGGGTAATCTTCTCTCCTCATGGAACGAAGGTATTAAAACCCGTCATGTGGCATCGAGCTTGTAGCTTGTCACACACCTACTGTCATTGTACAGGTTGCAGTATCACAAAACTGTTTGTTTGTGATCGCCACTAAAGAGGAAGAGCATGACTAAACTGCTGGCTCAAGAAAAACAACATGTAGGCGAAGGCTTTTTTTCTCTACATTGCAACTCCTAGTCTTATAACGAGAGCCAGAAGGAAAAATAAAATGGTAACAATGGGAGAAAGGGAATGGCAATCGGGATTAGAGCTCATGCCATTGGGTTGAGAGTGAATGAGCAAAATAGAGGGGAAACAAAACATATACATTGTATTGTGTTAGAATCAAATTCTCAGAGATATTGTTAAAGACTAACAATGAAAGCAGATTAACAATGCATAGCTACATTTCACATGTTAGATGGCTGACAATGGGTGGTAGTACGGCCAAGGGTTTAGTACATTAAATTACTTTCTCAGGGAAAATAGTGGTTTAACATTATTCGTGTGCAAGCAAGGGTACTGAATTACCATGACTCAGTATTGAGGAGAAATACACAGAAAATTCCCTGCTACGGGATTACTCAGACTGGTAAGTAACGTAGAGATTAAGCACACAAAAAGGAAGCAATAAATATGGAGACGGTGCAAGAGTTATTGCCACCTCCCACAGTTATTAATAGAGTTTTGGCGTTTAGTGAGCTGTGCTGGTGTTAGTTTCTAAGTAAATCGCATACAAGAAAGACGTATAGGATATTACAGTACGAGTAAAAGGGCTAATATCCTATTTATCACCTGATTTCACGCCACTTGTAATTCGTTACCATGTGATAGCAAGAACAAGGTTTGTTGTTCATTTTTCTTTTTAATTGGTGCCCGATTTCGAGCTTGTTCTTTCGGCAAACAAGGGGAACTAGAGTTGCATTGTTGAGCATATGCATGACGGGACGGTTGCGGACTGGAATCTGATATTAGCCCGCAACTGTCACGTAATGCATTGCTCAACCATTCTTGAGCAATACATGATGAGACAGTTGCAGGCTGATATCAGATTCCTGCCCACATCTGTCCATCATGCAGCTGGTTGCTAGAATTACATTGCTACAACCACTGTTGCGGAGGACTGAGAGAAGTGAAATCCAGTGACAATGACTGTAGGTTGAATCGTGTACACCGTGTTTTCTGTCATTTGAACTGGTTGCAAATTATAATTACCTATGTATCCAAAGACTTCAATCTCAGCAATCATTAGATAATTGCGTTGTTTATCGAGGCAACTTGAACAAAACTGGATTATTTGGGCAGTTATAAAACGACCAAGTAAATCAGTTTCACAGTCAAAGATGAACTTCGGATCCGATCCAGACCTTTCTGCAGCTTTACAAACTTTGTTGGCACTGAACGGCTGATTGAGTACATTCTCTTTTACATTTCCCACTCTCACCTCCAAGTCGTGGTGTATTTTATCTGTAAAAAGAAAACATGTACTGAGTTTGTCTGACGAGTTAGTACCACTTAAAATAGATCAATCAAAATAATATGTGTTCCAAGATAGTAAATAAGAAACTGCTATCTCGTGAACTAACACAGGAAGGGTTGAGAAAATAATTGAAACAATAAGTAGCCTACAAATGGGAAACTCCGCTACAATGATGGTGACATAATTTATATTTTATGAAAAAATTAGTCACATTAAGTAATATAACTACTTATCATTAGTATTTACTCATAGATATTATGCCTAAAGCAATTATCGATAATTTGCTAAAAATCACGGATTGAAATTGTTCCTTTCTTGCACTCGTAGTACCTATATCAGCCCTTTCCTGAACTGTCATTTGTCTTAATAATTTTCGAACTGTAGCTTAAACCAAAACAGACTAAGGTAAATGAAAGGACGTTAAAAACCTCCTATTGGACTTATGAAACTATACCATTCGACCATTTATGTCCCTATGGGCCATTCACGAAACGATACAGAATAAAATTTGATGGGTCTCCAGATTTGACGATGAAACAATGGAACAATATGGCAACATGCATATTCAGTGATTAATGACACTGAAGCTTACCTGAAAAATCTAAACAACAAAACAAATCATTATGTTTCACTACATAAAATGTATATAATCTACCAAGCAGCAATAGGTGTTCTTGATTAAGTATAACGAACAGAATTATCAAGTCACACTTGGTTTATCTGCTGGGATGTGAAGAAAAAGTAATTTGTATATAAAAGTTTATTTATTATTAACAGAACCCATTTACAGTTTAAAATGTTTAATCATACTCCGATGCACACTCAAAATTCCCTTTCGTATATGACGTGAAAACAACTACTAGTAGTGTCGTTGTTCGCGCTCTAAGGGACATATTTGCCACACATGGCTACTGCAAAACAGTCATAAGCAATAACGGAGCACGGCTGGTTAGTTCTGAGTTTTAAAATAGTATGAAGTCATATGGAATAAGGCATGTGACGTCCATGCCGTACGTGCCAGTCCAGAACGGAGCTGGCGAGAATTTAGTGTAGTCCCTAAAATGTAGTTTGAAAGCTAATATTTCACAAGGTTTACATTAATAAATTTCTTCATGCAAGCAAGGAATACTCCACACTGTACAACAGGAATAACTCTGGCAAAAGCTTTCCTAAAAAGAAATGTACGAACAAGTTTATCTCCTGTTTTCCAGCTGTTGCTGATAAAACTATAAAACTTCACTGAAACAACAAAGGCAACTAAAGCAAACGTCAACTAAGTCTGAGGTTACCTTTCAAGTCGGGGATAAAGTATTTTGCACCAATAATTTTCGAGCGCAAAACAGAATGGTTGCCTGCTCGAGTAACTGAGAATATCAGCGAATTTGAATATGCATAGTTTTGAACCAAGGCATTGTTTAGAAGAAGTCCGATTCGCAGCTTTTTCCCTGAATAGGTTTTAATATATATATATATATATATATATATTATTATATATTCTTATTGGCGGAGCGAGCGAGCGAAGCGAGCGAAGCGTAGCCTATAACGGACACCAAATTGAAAAATGTTGGTTGGTTGGTCCGTTGGTCTGTTGGTTGCACATTTTTAGTCTGGGTGGAGCCCAAACGAAAGATCGGATTAGAATGAAATTTGGTACAACGCTTGATATCCCAAACAGTATTGCTGAGCCAAAATTTGACGTAAATCGAACAATTATTACGGGAAAAATAACAAATTTTCGAATTTATTTCTAACACTCACCATTGTAAATTTGGAATAATGAATAGCGAAGGAATTCTGACGAAGCATACACCGTGCTGTTGGTAATCAAGTGAACTTTAAAAAAAAGCCAAAATAAATCATCGTAGCTTCCTTACAGCTAACAATCTTTTTTGACATAACTCAACGAAATAATAACATTTGATCATAACACTTTAACCACTAGAGGAAGACAAGCAAATGGGAAAAAAAACCAGAAGGATTCGTTAACGACTCACATTCGTTTCATGTAAAAAAGAATGCTTGCAGGAATTCAGCCAACATGGCAACCAAATTGGCGTTGACGCTATCAACGGGAATCTCAAATTTGAAACATCAAATCGCCGCTGCAGGAGGAAACCGTTCATATAATACGACAGACACAGCAGACTACGTATTTATATCACAACACAGAACAATAATTGGGCTTCGTATTGTAATTTCAAGATTTCTAGATTGCTATGGAAACTACACTCTCCATCCCATGTTGCCAGAATAAATAGGCCTAACATCGAACCCAATAGGCCTAATTGCTCTACTGTTGTCGCTTACGAAACTAAAACGGGACTAACAATTAGGCTTAAAATTAGGATTTAGAATTATTTAAATTCTATGTTCACAGCCAAGCTAACACCGGCTGATCAACAATCGTAATAATTCCAATTAAAAAAAAAATTCGCGTTTTACGTTGCAGTACGTGCCAGAGGTGTGCGCTTCAACATTGTCGTAGAAGGCAGCGTAGAGAGCCGCGGATGTTTCGAATCTTTTGATTGTTGTGAAGTACTATCGTTACTGGTGATTGTTTAGCTTGCAATTAAATGCTTTATTGTTAATATTTTAAATCTAGGAAAGATACTCTGCAATAAATATAAACAATGTAAGCATTATTGACGGCGGCACTTTTTTGCCAGCTTAACCATGGCGGCACGTTCTTTGCCAACTTAACGGCGGCTAACGTTGTATTTTACAACGGCGGCGACGGCGCAAAGAGGCTGCAAATAACGAAACGGATACTAAATATGGGTGCAAACGAAAGTATCTTAAAATTAATATGAAACGTAGCCTAGCTAAAATGTAAATAACACCAGCAAAAAGCTTCAGCTCAACTGTAGCCGAATGAATATTGCACCCAAATTTTTAAGGATCATTAGCAAACATTGCAAAGCCATTATAATGAGAGGAAATAAAAATTTAAAATAAATTTTTCTCCGCTCCGCCTACAATAGGCTCAAAGCCTGTTTCCTAGTATATATAAGTGTTAAAACTTAGGGGAAAATTACTAAGAATTATTTTTAGGGATATTATTTTTTAAATTGAGTTATTTAAAGTTGAGCAGTAAATTTTGAATTGTAAATAGTGTAAATAAGATTTGTACATAGTGTGAAAAGTCTATGATAATACCATTAAGGGTACTCACTTCAAATTAGTAGGGACAAGATGTAGTTTCTGGTTCTCCAGGCACTACAGCAGTGCAACTTCCTGAGAACATGTAACCATTCAATGACGGAACCAATCAACATAACCGCATTAGTACCCTACACACCAATCCTAGGGTTCATACTATTCTTTTATAAAGGTTGGCAGTGCCATCGTCTGATGCTACTCAACTATTCCCTCAACTAGACTCGGGTCCGTTCTTAATATTGAACCTGGTCACTACAGTTCCTTTCAGATTAACGTCACTAGTTGGGAAGTGTGACATTAGTGTCATGGACACAGGCCAAACCGGAAGTGACGTTTTAAGATGGCGGCCTACAGTAGTAGCAGTCACTTCACCTGAAATGACGTTATCCAAGATGATGGCTTCCAGTGGAGTAGTCGCCAAGGTGGACGTGACATCATCCAAGATGGCAGTCTCCATTGGGGCCGTCGCCAATCTGTAAATGACGTTATCTAAAATGGTGGTCAGCAGTGCACAGTCATGTGACCTGTAATGACGTCATCCAAGGTAGCGGCATCCAATGGGCAGTCATGCAACAAGATTTTACCCTTTTAAAATATGGAATTTTATGACATCATCGTTTATGCCATCAGTGTGGCACTGGTAATTATCAAACGTGTTAGTTGCAGAATATAGATGAGAACAACAATCTGTTTAAATATTTCGTAGACTATGATTTTAATTGGAAATCCATTGAGATACCCATAGGGTCGTAAATAATTTCACACTTGAACGCACAAATTAAAGGCATATTGTCACTCGATGGACATGAAGAAGCAGTTGAATTGCTACCGAAAGTAAACACATTAATATGCATGTCAAAAATAAATAAGCTGCTCTACGCTGTCTCATTTATAGGACAAAGGATTTGGTGGGACTCATGGATAAGGTTACAACTATGGGTGACACGAACGCATAAACAACGTAAACATTTTAACACTCAATAGCATTCTGGTCCATTCTGATATCATACGGGATTGTTCGTCAATGGCCGAATTGTACCTACATTGTACAGCTTTTTCCCTGATGTATCTCCTGGTTAAACCACACAATTAATTGTACTTAACCACTAACATAGCACATCATTAGTGAGTTGAGACTTTGGCTAGTGGACCAAAACAACTGACTCTGTCTTTATGAGGGGGAACTGTAACGATTCGGCTTCATCTCAAATCATTGTAAAGAAAAAAAAAAGGACCATGATTGTGTTTCGTAAATGCGCTGTCTTCCTACCCAGTGAGGTACCAAGAAAAAAGACAAATACTGATGAACTCACCTCCCATAATTGAACCTTTATGAACGTTTTGAGTACAAAAATAGGCAAAAAGGGGGAAAGTTTCAATTTCGGTAGTGCAAGGGTACAATACTGGGCAAAAAAAAACGCTCGTTTTCGTTACACGGAGGGCTTCAACAATGCTCTCAGAAATGATTGTTGAAACGTCGTTATTGTCGGCAGGATCGCAACAAAGGAACGATGAGATATTGTCTGAACAATAAGTGGGGCAAGCCATTGTTGGTCGTATTGCAGCGCTTGTATGAAATTCGCAGTAAGACATAGAAACTTTACTTAAATAACAAAGTGGATGCAGTAGTGGATACAAATTATTACGAATTATGGCTGTTATTAATACTTCTTAATATTGCCCCTGCATAACAAAATATTGCATCATTGTGACGATGTTTATCTTCAGCATTGTTACGTTGTTGGTTGTGCATGACAATCCTGTGCAAGACCAATCCTATCATTGAACGCTCGTTCCATTCAGTTATACAGCGTGCCACAACTTTATTAGAATTTATCCGCCTGCCCATCCGATTATGGCGCTTCGCAGTGGAAACTGCCTGCTATCTCCACAGCATCTTACCTACAGCCCCACGTTTTGACGCAGCTCAACAAACATCTATGGGTCGGTGGGCTCCAAACCGCGATCCATCGTCTGGCCGCCACCTACATACTTTTGGATGTCTAGCGTATTATACCCTACCACCGCACCAACGACACAAGTTTGAGCCAACCACCAAAAGAGCTATCTTTCTCGGTTATGCTACCCGCAGTATCGGCTTCCGCCTCATGGACTTGGATACGCGAACATTAGTTGTTTCAAGAGACGTTCGACGAAAGTGTTATGGGTGGTGACCTATTACACCCACCTACGCCACCCCCAAACATCGAAACCAACATTCACCACGACTCACCTATCCGTAGACATCAAGGGCCACCTACTATTCACGACCCCCCACCACCACCTCACCCCCTGAGCCTCCTGCACCACGCCGTCGTGGACGACCAACCTGGACAACCAAAGCCGTCATGGCTGAACGTCGTGCAGCTGCAGAACATCTCCATGTTTTAGAACCAGCCCTTGACTCTGACGATGACGATTCTGATTCAATTGAACCAACTATCTTACTTCGCCATCTAATCGCCTTAACTGCTGTTCCCACTCCAACTACTTTCAAAGATGCAATTCAATCCGTAGACGCCACTGGCTGGCATAAAGCCATGCAAGACGAACTCGACTCTATGACTGCACACAAAGTCTAGACCCTTGTGCCCAAACCACCAGGAGCAAAAATCATCCCATCCAAATGGGTATTTACTCGCAAGCTCAATCCCGACGGTAGCCTGCGGAAACTGAAAGCACGATTAGTAGCTGCTGCTTGGAATGAACAAGCGAAAATCGATTACGAAACTTCATACTCCCCTACAGTTCGCAGTTCATCTGTACGCCTCGTCCTAACCGTGACTGTGAAATACAACCACACCTTACACTACCTCGATACTGTCACCGCATATCTTTATGGTAAAATAACGAGAGTTGCCTTCTTACGCCAAGCACCAGGTTTTGCACGAACAGGGGCGGATGGCCAGGAACTCGTCTGCCTCCTTAATAAGAGCATCTATGGCCTAAGTGAATCCGGTTTAAACGGGTATATATATATATAAGTGATGTGCTACACCGAATTGGATTAATTAAGTCGGAATACGATCCATGCGTATTCGTGCAAAAATCTGGCGATAATCTCCTCATCCTATGTCTTTTCGTTGACGACAAGCTCGTTAGCGTTAAATGTGAAAATATGTATAACCTGTTCTTGACATGTTTACGACAACATCTAGAAATTATTGAAGTTACTGGTCAAAAATACATTGGGTACGAAATTGAGCACACTGAGAATCATATCAGCTTTTCAAATAGTAAATATATCCAGGAGAAACTTAGACATTTTGAATTACATGAATCAAAATCTGTTAGAACTGTTTCGGCCACTCAAAAGATATTAGATCAGTGCTCCACTTCAGACCCTGTAGACAAAACTACCTATCTTGAAATGCTAGGGACTCTTATGTTTTTAGCTGTACATACCAGACCCGACATACTGTTTAATGTAGTGCAGTTAGCACGGAAATCTAGCGATCCCCGTATTCCCCACTACACGGCATTAAAGAGAATCTGGAGATATCTAAAGGGAACATGTGATCGTAACCTTTGTTTTAATAAGGGTAAGTTGGGAGTCCTCACAGCGTACAGTGATGCATCTTGGGACTCGGTTGAGGGAAGCAAAGGTGTATCTGGGATACTAATCAGTATTGGATCCATGCCAATCTTATGGGGAAGTAAAACTCAACATCTAGTTTGTCACTCGAGTTGTGAAGCAGAAGTAACGGCAATGAGCAAGGTGCTCAGAGAATTGATTCCAATTCGTGGTTTGCTTTCCGAACTGTCATCGTCTAATTTAACTTACCCCATTAATTTGTTTACGGATTCTAGGTCAGGAATTGATTTAGTCACTAACGGTGGAAGCGCTCAGTCACGACACTACTCACGAAAGATAAATTATGTGAGGGATGAAGTCGTTAAAAACAACGTCAAACTTCGGTTCTGCCCTTCAGACGAAATGCCGGCAGACCCCTTAACCAAAAATGTAACTGGGATAAAACTAGACGCAATTATGCGAAGCTATTTTTGCCTAGAATAATTTTATCTTGGATACTTGACACTGATTATGACTTTACACCGTATTAGTTATAATTATCATCTTTGACTATTTTGCAAAGTGTGCTGAAGATCTCGATTGTGTCTTCTTGCTAGCCTATATATTTTTAGGAAATATCCTAATGCCTATTTCCTTATGCCATTGCCGCCTTCTGTTACGTCTCGTGGAAGGTATTAGACGGCTAGGTGTTTGGATGCCTACCAGGAAAAAAAATAGTTTTTCCCCCTTTCTATTTCAGATCTTAATATGGTCTGTTTTAACTGTGTATAAAATGTTATACTACGTATGCATCATTTTATACAGCTACGCATATGAGTTAGTAGTTGTTATAGGTGCATATATTGTTTTACTTTGGTTTGTGTAAGTTGCAATTTTCATTTACTTATTTTGCATGAGTAAATTAATAGGCGATATTTGTATGCGTGCTAAAGTTATGAAGGGAGGATGTGACGATGTTTTATCTCGGCATTATTACGTTGTTGGTTGTGCATGACAATACACTTGTGTTGTTGGCTATTGTTGCTATGTTTGGACCCGGGCGCTCTAATGGTTTTTCGGGAGCGGGTTGTAACCTTTTGAGAGGTAAAAGTGGGTAGCCCTACAGGCAGGCCCGGGCCTCGAATAAACTGGATGTTGAAGATGAACGGATGCTTCCGTTGTCCATCAATGATGAATCCGCCCCTCTGTATCTTCAATCATATATTATTAATTAATGCTTCTAAATATTAATAAGCTAGACGAAGCAACACAATGGAGCCACCATTCGTTTATTACAAATATTTACAGTTAGTTTTAATAGTTTCATTATTTCGTTTCGATGGTCAATGGTCATGTTAGCTGAGCAGTGGCAGAGCTCAGACTAGTTGTTCAAGAGGCTGGTTTGGTTAAAAGGGGACCATCGTAAACTTTCTGTTTGACTTCCCAACCAGAGCTACGTTACAGCCTACCAGACTCCTTCAGCAGCTACGGGATCTATTCTGGACGTCACCTCAGACACCTGCTATGTTCGAAGGTTTCCCGGGTCGAATCCCTGGGGTTGCCACTCTACTAGACTTTATTCCTTCTACAAGGTATAGAATTAAGTCGTTTCTTCTTTACAAACAGTTTGTTTTAGCTGACGTAAGGATCGAAGAAATTAAAAATATAAAAATAAATAGTAAATTTGTTAGAAATAAACTTGTCTTTGTAAACCGAAGGAAAGAGTCTGCATTAAAAATTTGCCTTCTTGAAAATACAAGATACACTAATTGGAGAAAGAAAGAAAGAAAGAAAGACAACTACCCTGACTGAAACTCGAACCCAGGACTTGCCGCTGTAAACATTGTGCTACCGGGGTGGATCATGACTACAGTCTTCAGCCATGTTCAGTCTTTTAGTGTTTCAATAGGTTTGCTGATTGTATTTATTGTTTATTAGAAAGATTAATCCGATGAATCAGAATAACATTTTCCCATCCAATCCACGATTCTAAGCAATTGATGTTGCAAATGTTTGGGTTCCTGTTATTAAAGTTCTCCCAATACATTTGGATCTCAGTGGGGAAGACGAAATCGTAATGAGTTAAAATTACCCACCCGAATGCTAGGCATAATTCTAAAAATGTTGCTTGATGGGAAGAAATAGCTTTAGAAAGAGCACTTTCTTGTGTGAATTATAACTGAAACAAACTATTTGCAGCTGTGGCATGTCCTGCCACTTGTTTATGCAACGATATAAAGCGCCACATTTCTTGTCTACTTCGAATTTATAGGATTGTGCATGACAGACTACAAAACATATCATTTAAAGTTGTGAAGGGTTGGCTGATTTCTTCTTTTTTCGTCAAGAAACTAATTAGTCGCTTTCATGCCACGAATGACTGTTGTAAAGTGTAGCCTTTATAATTTGTTATTTGCACTTCATCTTTTAACTTTATTTTAGGGTCACTCCAACCGAATGCACAATATTAATAATGTACTCGGTAGTGGGGGGGGGGGGGGTGAGGCTTAATGGCGTGTCGACAGCTTGGTGAGTAGCGCCAACCTCATTTGCAGTGCAGTGGCATGTTGATGCCACTGCGCCATACAGGACAAAGAGGTTAAACCCCAAATCTAGAATGAAATTGGTTTCCTTTTTCCAAAAATTGGTAGTGCTCGCTAGTCGCAGATGCAATGGCTGTCGAATCATATGGCGTGATGATAGCCAGAAAGAACAAGAAGTCTAGTTAAATATCGCACTATACACATGGATAATTAAAATTTAATTAATGTTTCTAAATTTTAATAGAATAAACCAAGAAACACACTGGCACCAACATTTGTTCCATTACTTTCATTTCTTTGTCTGGTCATGGTGGCTGAATGGTGGTAGAGCTTAGCTTAGTTACATGAAGAAGCTGATCTGGCCATCGACTGGAAAGGGGACCCCAGCAAAGAACATTCCAATATAGGCCGACCATGCTAGTATAAGAAACTATCAAGCCTTCATTGGTTATGAAACCTATTCTGAACATTATCTCGACCCCTTTCCATTTTCCAAACACTGTTTTGTTTGCTACATAACAACAGATACCCGAGTTTGAAATGAATTAAGTTTTAGACCACGCAGTGCGAATCATATTGCGCGAAAATAGAAAGAACAAGAAGTCTAATCAGGATTACGTCATACAGATAATTTAAATTTAATAATATGTGTAAATATTAACAGGAAAACCTAAGAAATACTGGCATGCCTACATTTTCTTAACACTTGGCCAATATTTACGGGTAATTTTGTATCACTTGTTTAATTAATTTCATTTAGCTTCTGCGGTCATCACGGCTGAGCGATGGCCGAGTTTGCTTAGTTGCAAAAGAAACTGATCTGGTCGATGACATGAAGAGAACCCTGGCAAATTCCCTGCCAGTCACTGCCCACCAGAGTAGTTAAGAGTTATTAGGCTTCTTTAGCGGCTATGGCATATATTTTGGCCTATGCAGAGCATTATCTCGGCCTGTCATTTTCTGTCGTCCTGCTTAAGCCACAGTTCTCATTAATCGTAAAGTGCTCGGATGTTTCCGTTGTCAGGGGTCTATCAAAGACTTATATTTGGGGGTGTGTGTCTAAAATTTCTGACTCGCATTCCTTTTTTTTTTTTTGGAAAATTTTAGTTGTTTTGTTTTTTATTTGCTATTTTCGCAACTTTATTCGTAGCTTCAAAACTAACTTATTGTACTCACTTATTTCTGTTTTGCAACTAAATGTAACACAACGGGCACTTTATTGGAAATATAATTAATCAGCGACCATTAATTATACCAAAGTTAAGATTTTATTTAGGCTGTTCAAGCAACTACTTATAATTACATTTTGATGAGGCGCTCATAAACAATACTTTCACTAAAACAAAACCATAAGACCACGAAAAGGGGTGAAATCATACAAAAACCCCATAAGTGTAAAGGGACTCATCAAATTTTCGCAACTTAATGTAGTGATATCAGACTGCAAAAAACTATGATTTCATACAAAAAGCAAATAACGTCAAAAAAAATCTAGTTTTCACCATATAAAGTAGTGATATTAGAGTCAAAATGGCTGTCACCAAGTTTTTTGTCCCAATACTGATAACTCAACCTTCTCAACACTCAACATGCCGGAGATAGAGTGAACACGGGCTTACCACAAACTTGCTGACAAACATTTTGGGTCTTATAAAAATACTTTATATGGCCAAAATTTGATTTTTTTTTCTTTTTTCAAATGACCAGCATATTTTTAAAAAATAATAATAAAGCATAAAATTTTAGTGAAATTCTCTTGAAGATAAAATTTTAGGATTGATTCTGTGGTTCATACCATAGTATCAATCCTGGCCCTGCTGTTATTTAGATTCGAAAGAAACATTTTTAGTTACACAGCAGATTTTTAGGTGCAGCTATGGAAATTTTTTTCCTTTTGAACCTGTAAAATAGGTTACAAAAAGAACAATTAAAAACCGTACCCTTCAGCATTTACGAAAGAAATAAAAATGCATAATGTGTAATTTATAATTTGTAATGTATCTTACCACTAGCATATTGCAATGAAGCTGCTTAACCACATTGGTTAAGTTAAAAAAAAATTAGAGGGTATTATTGCAATTTGGGATAGAATGTTTATCCTTTTGAGGAAGTAATTAAAGACTTTCCCATGTGAGTTGCGAATTTCACTCAACAACACCATCAAGGGCAAAAAATAATATTTCGAATTATTTTTTAAATCGGGTAAAATGCTATATGCTACTGTAAGTTGTATTCTTTAGACATTTTGGCTTTGGCAAAATTTAAGGTACTTTCAAACCAGTACGGCTACACCTACTAGCTGCTAAACAAAAAAAAATCCCTCATTATAACATCAATAAATTTAAGTTTACATTTTAGGGGTGCAAAATATCAGCCACATGTACAGGTTGAAAGAAATGCATTTTAGTTATTGAATTGCCTTTCATTGCTGGAGAAATGTCTCTTAATAGTCGTTGTTTACCTATTCAAAGTAAACGATATCTCATTGTTAGTCTTTCCTGACGATACTATTATTGAACCTTGCCAGCCGATTATAACAATGCCTATACCGCAACAATAAACTTTGCTGCGTGAAGTTTAATATTATTTCAAATGCTCATCTTTCTCACTACAAGAGCGTTGTTTTTGCTCAGCATTGTGTACGTGGAACTAGGAGAACCATTGCAGGTCGATGACTCACTGGATTCATACCTGCATCGAGAGTATTATCCAATCACTAGGACGAATTTGACCAATGTGAATTTTTAGATAAGTTTAGTTGTTGAGAATCAAGATGCGTTTACCCATCCTTCTGGAAGCTACATGATGTAAGGGCACGATCGTTAAAGCGGCGATGGGTTGGCTTTTTCGAATGCGGATCTTGCAACACTAGTTAATAATATTGCGGCCTTTCTGTTCAATACCGTAAAAATATCATCTCGGTGACAAACTGGTGACCGACTTGAAGTACCCCAGTTGCGCCACAACAATGAAAGGGATCCTATCTTACAGCTCATTTGACCAGAGTGCGCTGTTGACTTGTTAAGCATGTGTTGGAAACTAGACTCTGCCACTTCTAGCGCAGCAGAATCTGACTGTGTGGGATTGCAGTATGTCACAACATGATTATCATAGGCAATATCCTGAGTGCAAGGGCAGTTATCGATAATTTTTTGGAGCACGAACATTTTTGCCCCTATTAAATTCGTGAGTGCTTGTGTTAGCTAATTATTAAGATCCCGAGTCACGAAGCTTATGGCCAACTCAAGCACGAACGAGTTTAAGGGAGCAAAAATTTGAGTGCTCCAAAAATATCGATAACTACACACTGCAGGAGGAGTATTTAATCAGAGTATCTCGCGAGAATTATTTTATCGGCAGTTTATTAAAAAGTCAATTTACAGAGATTTATGGGTGTACGTAAGAATTTCTGCATTTTGTATGAATGTTGTTGTACTTTTATTAATTTTTTAGGGAGTCTATTAGTTGAGGCTTATGTAAAGTAGCCTTTAAACTTTCGGAGTTTCAGTTTCGTTTTTTTTAATACGCTTCAGTATGTAGAGGTTCGCAGGTTGTTATCTCCGCAGAAATGATCACAGAATGTCACCGAAAACCTTAATTTACGTGTAAGCAAAATTATACTAAATGTTTATGTAGCAGTTAAATTAGCTGTACGTGTTTACATCCATATTCGTTATTTATTTGTATTTATCTAATCGTTAACTCTTTGCTGCCGTGCTGGACGATTATGGCAAACTGCGTTCTAACCAGCCTTCAGTCCAGTTAGTCTGTTGCTCGCTGTTTCGGTTGCTATGGAAACGAATATGGCCTCGCTATTAAAACCGTTAAAATAAGTTCGAGTGACAATTCCTGAAGTCAAGATGCATTGGGGACGAGTAAGTACATTGTATAGCTCCTGTGAAGCATGTTTATTATGGTGCAATGCTATACCGACAGCAGCAATAAACGAATCGGGCGTAATGACCAATTCTGTCGCCATGTTTCGAATTACCGTTTCACTCGCTAATTAGCAGCAGTCCGAACCAGAAGTAGTTTTAGCAATTAGGTCCCATCGAACACAAATCAAATTTAACCTAACTTACCCCGATCTCACTTACTTAATTTATCTTCTCATTCTTTAATAAGCGATTAATTAAGCCTTTTTAGCGCGTTAAAGTATGCGACTCTGGGTCAGTGTATTGCCAACTATTTTTGATTATCGTGGTTTTGCACTAGAGCGCTTTTCACTTATTAATCGCCCACTTGGTACGTCACAGCACCTATCAGAAGAAGTGGGCTGTAATTGGCTGATGCACCAAAAATACCCCTTTCCTATTGGCTAAAAAAAAACAAAAAACAAGTGAGATACTCAAGCAAACCTCCCCTGAATGTAGTTTTAACTTGCCTATCCCAGCTTCCCACCTACTAGATTGTAATGCAACTGTGAAGCAATTGTAAAACGCTGCTTTTCAGCCGGGGACCTGAAGATTAAAGTTTGGGCATTTAAGGTCTTTGTGCGTCCGATATTGGAGTATGCTAGCCAATTTTGGTCGCCTTTCCTTTTGCAAGATATTGACCCGAGTCCGTTCAATGTAGGTTTACGAAGTCCCTTCCTGGATTACGAAACGTCCCTTATATTGAACGCCTTCGAATAACAGGCCTTGGGTTACTTGAGCTTAGGCGCTTCAAGATTGATCTTATCCTTACGTACAAAATTGTGCATGGGCATCATCCTTTAGCACTTACTTTTTTCGACCCATCCAATACAAATATTGATCGACAATCTGCACGATCAAATACCCGAAGTAACTTTTTCTCTTTGAGGGTAATTGAGCCATGGAACTCATTACCAGAATCAGTGGTATCATCAAGTACAGTTCACGGATTCCGCAGAATTTTAAATACACAGAATCTTGTGAGATTTTTACATCGTAGCCCAGAGTGGTTCTAAAAATGCATTTCGGGTCCCTAAATTTACTTTCCCTTTCCACTGGGCAACGTATCTTTGCTATGTTCTTTTTACTTTTTATTTATTTTTTGTTTCCTCAAGCTGTTTTTAAGATTTTGATAAGCTTTTAAATTAATGATATGATACCTCAAACAAATTGTTTTAAATCGTTTTTGTATTGAATAACTTTTAGTCTTTATTTGTCGCATTAATGGAAGCGATTTTTGTTTAGGCTTGCTGTTAGTGACCATTCAGTCCTTGCTTGTCCTGTTGCTCAAGCAACAAAGCTTATTATTATTATTATTATAGATTTCTTCGAAGACTACAACAAATTTATTTATAGAGCCAAACAAACGCTTTCTTTGATGTAAATATTGAAGCTTTGTTCAGAGCCGCAGCAGCAGCTGCCGAAGCCATGGTCATGACAGCTGGTTCTTGTCCTACGTTGTACCTTCTGACGAACAAAAACTGCATTTGTTGAAGCTAATCAACCAAGGGGGTGATGTGAAATTAGGTTTTTGTCACTGGCACACAGATGCCAACCACAACCTCTCACACTTGGAGAGTCTTCACGAAAAGCCCAGGTGGGTAATTCTCGCAGTCTCAACAAATCAAACGAACAACCAGATCAAGAATCCGGTCGTGTTTAATCATTGCAGTTTAACGAACTATCACTTTAGTCTAAAAGCTGAACATTATCCCTACCTTCATGTAAACATAAACTACGAAAATGGGAACTACACTGCCCTGTATCAAATGTTTATGGATTTCAGAAAGGCAAAGTACGACAGAAGCGACATCTGCATATATCTCATTTATTCAAAACCACCTATCCACTCATGGTCATCGACTGTATGTAACAATGGGTGTCTGGATTAAGTTAAGTTGCACGTTTACTGCAACAGGCACTGTCAGTCAAAGTATCGTGCGTTATAAGCAGCTTTTGCCGAAATTGAAACTGAACCGGTAAATAAATTGTTCTTTTTCACAGTTTGCTAGCTGACTTAATCTCGCCCGAAGAGCTGGATCCAAGCATTTGTAATGGATTGGTATTTGATGATAACTTGTTAGGTAAGCAAATCTAGTCGAGAGCTCTTTCGCTCAAGGACGTCATCCTAATACCAACGTGTATTACTGCAGCCAGCCTTACACCTGGATATCCAAACAAGTCAACTGCAACAATGCCAACTTGCCCGTTTTATTTTCTCAAGACGAATTATCCTTGAAACAGACTTATAAAAATCACGTTGGTGGAGACATGAATTTTGACAAGATTGAAAATACTTGTAGTTCATGTTGGAAACATCCATTCAGTTTTCTAACGATTGTTAAAACGAGACCATTAATGATGGGACCTTACCAACGAACTGCTAACCGATTCTACAAAAGCTGCAACACCGATGAAAATTGTGGTGCCCTGTATTCACAGTTCAGAAAAAGATAAGAAGAAATTCCTATACCAAAAATTTCCCCATACTGCCACTTGCCAACTGGACAAAGAGGGCGGTGAGGAATTCGGGTTCTATGAGGAAAGAAAACTGCCAGTACCGGAAAAATATCATGCTAGGGTGGGAAAATCATCTCCTATAGTGGGAAGAGTCACCAGCAACTGCTTAAAAGCTGCACAACTGCAGAAGCTGCACCAATAATTCGCTCGTGTACAATGGAACAAACAAATGACCCGCCTACAAGAAAGTACACACCTACGGATCTGGTTCATAATCCCCACAGCTACAAAATCCCCACAATTCAAAATCCCTACAGTTACAGAATCACCACAACTTAAAAATCTCTACAGGTACACAATCCCCACAACTCAAAATCCCCACAGATACAGAATCCCCACAATACCCAAGAGTGCTGAATCCCTTATAAAACTTTTAACTGATGTGCCATATTTCTTGCAAAGCTCCCTCCTCCAACCCCGCCCCTCCAACACAATTTCTACATTTTGGATTAATTTCAAACAATAAAATGCAATTTTAAAATGAAGCTAACATTACAGGTCATTTCAGTTTCTTTTATTATTAAAAAAAATTTACAGTTTCTCATTAAATAACTTCTCCTTGCTTTAACGTTTATGTTTGGCTCTTTCACAGATAAGGTTTTATCGAGACCATCAAAATGGTATATTGGAAAGTCAAAGGCAGTCAGTAATTGATAAAACGGGAGATTTAATAATAATAATAATAATAAGCAGTTTGTTGCCAGAACAACAGGTCTTACAAGGATCGCTTGATCGCTGACTGCCAACATAAAGGGGCCAGCAAGCAAGATAAATAAAGAAGAAAAAAAAGAATGCGTCAGCGGCAAGGTGAAAACTAATGAAAGATAATACAATTTTAAAGGCTTGTGTACAGGTAAAAAAATAAGTTTAAAAATTGCATGACCAGTGGAAAGCTGGGATAGAATTAGGAAAGTTGAGATAGAATTGAACTGCCTTATCACTAATGTTAGACCTGCCAGGGCCACAAAGGTCCCCGATGGTATCGCCAGGTCGACGGAAAAGAAGGAGAAGGCTGGATGGTATTTAAGACATGTGAAAAAGAATTAAAAGAAAAAGGAATGGCGGCAAGTTGAAAATTACTGCAATATAGTTTACTGCTTGCAGATAGATTATTACAAAATTTAAAAATCATGCATGGGGATTCTGGGCTGTAGGGATTATGTTCCTTTGGGAATTTTGAGTTGTGGAGATTCTGTACCTGTGGAGATATTGGTGTGGGGATGTTGAGTCGTGGGGATTTTTATTATGGGGATTATGAATGGCTTCCACGCCTACACACTCCGCTCATTCTGCCACATAACAAGTTTCTGCACCACCCTGCATTCCTCCTCTGGAAATACAATGTATGCTTGTCAGTTCGCTACCCAATGAAGTAATAGGGAACACGGCTGCTCACTTTTTAAAACATTATTTTAATAATAATAATAATAATAATAATATATAGCTTTAATCGTTTGTACATGATATGTAGGTACATGGTGGAAAAAAGGCACGAAGTCAAAAGACTTGTGTGTGCAAGCAACATATTTAACTTCACAGAATTGTTATACATGATCTATAAGATCCATTACATGTTAATAAAGATAATATGACACAAAGACGAAAAGTAGTATGAATTATTAACAAATAAATAAACTTATAAATTTCAAAGACAATACATCTCTATACATACATAAACTAAGTTGTTTTAAGCCAATGTTTGATTTCCTTTTCCATGAGTTTATAATTTTTAAGACATCTAAGTTTAACAGGTATTTTGTTGAGGTAATTTGGTATCATGTATGAATGGCCCCTTTTTGCCATACGAGTTTTCCGTTCACAAACCCATCCATTATTACCTCTAACAGATCTCTCTGTCACAGTCCTTTTTTCTGTTTTAAAGTAATTTTTCCTTATTACTTCAAAGCAATGTGACTGATTTACAGTTAAAAAGTTAAAGTGGTTGTAAATATCTTTGCTACTTTTTAGTTTTTCATTTTTTAAAAGAATTTTAACGGCCTTGTTAATTACTTTTTGCAACTGTTTAATGATTGATTTTGATGTAGATCCATACAGGGTAATTCCATATTTCACAGTTGTCATAATCAGGGATTCGAAAATAATTTTTTTGTTTCTAACATCGAGAACATTTTTCACATTGTAAAGACTTGGTAGCATTTTCCTAATTTTTATTGTTAAGTTTTCAATATGGCTGTAGAATTTCCAATTAGTGTCTATATCAAGACCTAAATATTTGGTCTTGTAAGTTCTTTCCATTTTTTTACAACCACAGTTTCCCGTTTCAATATTGCAGTTATCTTCACAGATAATAATTTCTTTAGTGATGTCCTTCATGTGAGATGTTTTTAAAGGCAAGAAGCATG